>JAGFMF010011659.1:12366614-12386780 GCA_019455555.1 Galemys pyrenaicus | reverse complement strand
GGGACTGAGGTGATGGTGCACTGGTGTTGCGGTGATGGGGAATACATGGGGATTACAATTAATGGCAAGTATATGTAAATTTTAAAATATTTTAATAAAAAAAACACACAAAAAAATTAAATATCTGGGAATACACCTAACAAAGGAGGCACAAGACCTATACAAAGAAAATTATGAAACATTGATAAAAGAAATAGAAGACACAAAGAAATGGAAGAATTTCTGCTTATGGATTAGAGGAAGTGACATTAGCAAAATGGTCATCCTACAGAAAACAATTTACAGATTCAATGCAAATCTAATAAAAATCTCAAAAGATTCTTCAAAGAAATAGGACAAATATTAATGCAATTCATATAAATCAAAAAAATCTCAAATAGCTAAAGTTCTCCTGACCAAATAGAAGAAAAATCAAAATATTAAATTCTCACACTTCAAACTATACTAAAAAGCCTAATAATGAGAACAGCATGGTATTAGAACAAAAACAGATTCACAGACTTTTGGAACCAAACTGCAAACCCAGAATTAAAGTCACACATATATGGTCAGCTACTCAACAACAAAGAAGCAATTGCATATGCACTAGAACAAGGATAGTCTCTTCAATAAATAATGCTGGGAAAACTGAACCACTACATGCAAAAAACTAAAACAAGACTAATACTGCACACCGTACAAAAAAAAAAAAATCAAAATGGATAGAAGATTGAATGTAAGACCTAAACCATAAGGTATATAGAAGAAAACAGACAAAACACTAAAATATATAGAAGGAAACAAGACCTACATCTCAGAAGCATCTTTGAAGACTTATTCCTAGAAGCAGAAGCAAAGAAAATGAAGGAAAAGATAAACAGTTGGGACTCATCAAATTAAAAATCTTCTGTACAGTGAAAGAGATAATAACCAAAATGAGGAGACACTCTAAAGATTGAGAGAAAATATTTGCATTCCATACAATTGATAAGGGACTGATCACAAAGATCTTCAAAGAAAATACACAACTTAACAAAAACAAAGTAAACAAACTAGTCAAAAAATGGGCACAATCTAAAAAGACACTTCTCAAAAGAGTGGTCAACAGGCATATGAAAAAATGCTCATCATCACTTATGACTAGGGAAATGCCCATCAAAACCACAGTGAGCTATAACTCACATAGGTGAGAAAGTTCCATTAAACAAACAAAAAGAAAAACTGGCAACAACAAATGTTGGCAAGGATGTGGAGAAAAAGAAGCTTCTTACACTGCTTGTGGGAAATTAAATTGGTCCATTCACTATGGAAAGCAGTGTGGGACCCACAATTTACTAAACGTGGATCTACCATATGATCTAATGATTTCAGTCCTAGGAATCTACTCAAAGGACACAAAAACATTATTTACAATAATTAAGATATGGAAACAACCTAATTGTCCAAAACAGATGAATGTATCAAGAAGATGATATATGTGTATACACAATAGATATGACTCAGCAATCAAAAAAGATAATCTCATGCCATTTGCACAGCATGGATAGAGCTGGAAGGGATTATGATCAGTGAAGTAAGTCATAAAGGAAATGAAAAACATAAAGTGGTCTCACTTATAGCAAGAATATAGGGAAACCAAAGTATAAAAAATAAAAAGATGAAACTTGCAGGTAGATTATATATCTGAGGCACACAGCAGGGGAGAGGTAGGAAGAGGTATCAAAACAAAAGAAGGAAGAGTCAAGGGACTATGGTTCATGGGTAATATGTTGGTGGGAGATTATGAGGAGTAATAAAATATCATACAAAAATGAACAATGATGTAAGAAAATTTAAAAGTTTAAAAAATTTTTCAACTTCACTTATCATCAAGGATATTCAAATCAAAACCGTAATGAGATACTCCCTAATTCACTGAGGATGACTCATATTTTAAAAATATATATTGACAAGGGTTTCTCAAAATCTTAAAAATATTTGCCATATGATTAAATAATTTCACTCCAAAATATATACCCAGAGAATGCAAAAATACTAATTCAAAGGAATATATGCACTCCTGTGTTCACTGCAGCATTATTTACAATAACCAAGTTATGAGACCAACTTGTGTGCCCCACAAAAGATGAGTGGATTAAGAAGATATTATATATAAGCAAAATAGAACGCCACTCAGATATTAAAATACATGAACTCTTGCCATTTGCAACTACATGGATGGAACTGGAGAGCATTATGCTAAGTAAAATAAGTCAGAAAGAGAATGAAAAATAAATAACATTTTACTCATATTTAACATACAGAAAAGCAAAGTAATAGATAAATCTAAAACAAAACAAATCCTAAAAGAGATCAGTAACAAAAAAAAAAGAATTCAGTTAGAAAGTGAGCAGAGGACCTGAATGAAATTTTTCTAAAGAAGACATATAAGTGGTCAATAGTCAACAAGTAAAGAGGTTCAATGAGATAACTTGTTTGCTTATAAGATAAACACAAATAAAAATCACAACAAAATATAACCTCCTTTAGAATGACTAGTAAAAACAAAAGGAAGAAGTGATGTTAGTGTTGGTTAGAAAGTGGAGAAAAGCAACCCATTGTTTATCATTAAGTGGAATGTAAATTGATCCAGACACTATGTGAAAGTTAAAAATAGAACTACCATATGAACTTGTCATCCAACCTCTACATATATCCAAAGAAGTGATTGACTATCTCTACTGTCTGCACCACAATTTTTTACTATAGTATCATTTACAATATATAGGACATGGAAAAAAACTACATTCATTAGTAGATTAGGAAATAGGGTATTACATACAGGTGACCCTTAAACATCAGTTTAAACTATTTGGGTGCACTTACACATGTATGGAGAATAAACCAGAGCAATTAACAGAATTATGAGTTCTGAACCAGTGTCAGATGATGTAGAAGAAACAATGCTAGAAGAAAAGAGTTGAACTCAGACAATCTAGTAAAAATGATTCTGGGATTCAAAACTGTTTATGATTTGTTTGTAAGGACATTTGATGATACAGGCATGGAAACTGCTAAAAATGCATCATCATGAAAGAAAAAGGAATGTTGCAGAGCAGGGACCCAAGGTACGGGTCCTGCCCCCACTCACACGCAGCTGCCTTGGACAACAATTCCCAGAAGACCCTGAACTAGACTTCCTGGAAGGGTGTCGTTGTAATCTCCAGAGGCGACTGTGTTGATGTTGTGCTGTGTGTTCAGTGACACAGAGATGAGTCTAGCAGACAAGATGTCAGTATGGAGATGGAAGGCTATTGCTCTCCTAGGCAAACCTCCCAACTTCTCAGTAGCTTTTATTGAGCAGGAAAACAAGTAGCAAGCTTATGTCTTTTGCTACAAAAAGCACAACCCAGAAGTACAAGGTCATGTAGTTGTGTGCCAAGCCCATCTGCATGTAACTAGCCTCTACTGTGACCAACCTTTTGTTTTATTTATCTTCTTCCCGACAGAAGGAATGTGTGTTTCAATCCCAAGAGCTGGGAAGCTTTTGTCAGCAGACTTGTTTGCAAGTCTGCAAGGATCTCAGTCATAGCACCTCCTTCACTCCTTGACCTTTGCTCACAGCTTTTGCAAAGGGGTAGATGGAGATGGGGGGTACTGGGAAGGAAGGAAAGAGACACACGGTGAAAAGAGACACATAGTGAGAGCTACTTGGGGAAGGAGTGCATAGTTCTTGGTCCAGGAGGCTTTAATGTACTGGTAGAAAATGTATTATCTTGAAATCATGGTGGATTTTATGGTACATTTTGAATTATGGGTCTGGGTCTCAGTCACCACAATTTGAGTCAAGCCTGTTTGACTAGATGTCTGCCGGGAAGGGGATATGTAATTTAGGATTTGAACTTACCCTGGTAACCTTTGAACTTCCACAGCAATTTAAGATCTTTGCATCCTCACCAACATTTGTAGTTGCTTGCTTTTTTAATATGTGTCATTCTGACTGGTGTAAGATGGTATCTGACTGTGGTTTTAATTTGCATTTTCCTCATTATGAGGGATGTTGTATGTCTATTTTCATCTCCTTCATCATATTTGAGAAGTTCTCTTCAATTATCTCCTTCAATAGTTTTTCAGTTCCTGGGTTGCTTCTTGACCTTCTGGGATTCCTATAATTCATGTTTACTTTCCTCATGGTGTCAGATAGTGCTCGAATTTTTCTTCATTCTCTTTCCTTTGTATTTCTCTTTCCTTTTCTTGGTTCTTTTTATTTCTGTATCTTTGAGAATGCTGATTCATTCTTCCATATCAAAAATTCTGTTTTCATTGTTCTTCCCAGAGTTCTTTAGTTCCTCCATTAATCTTCGACTCTCCTGCATTTCTTTCACTTCCCTCTTTAGGAATTCAGTTTCCTTTTTCTTACTGTTGACTATCTTTCTCATATCATTGTTTTCCTTTTCATCTTCTTTCTGGGGTTTTTGAGGTCTCTGTCCTGCAACTCCCTGTCTTGCAGCAATGGCTCCCAAGCTGCTCTTCCCCAGTGCCCACAGTTCATCTTGGCAGCAAATACCCCTCTCAGCTCCAAATTGCAGATGGGCACAAGGCCTGACTCATGTGTACTTTTCAGCTTACCTCCATTTGTGGAACCTGCCCTCTCTCAGTTCCACAGCAGTTTCATGGGTCCCCAACCTGCAAATCCTTACTTACAACAGTGGCACTGGGGGTGATCTTTCCTGGCACCTGCAGTTCACCTCCATGGCCAATCTCCCTCTTGGCTCCAAATCGCAGAAGGGCATAGGGCCTGGCTTGCACTCACTCTTTAGCTCACCTCAGTCTTTGGCACTTTCCCTCTTTCATTTCCAAAGAGATATTATGGGGTCCTGTGGTGGCAGCAAGGGCACAGAGCAAGTTCTTGATGATTCTGGCAGAAGTGTAAAGGAAAAGTCCTAGAGCACTCAGTGGCTTTTTTTGCTTTTATTATCAGAGGTGACCAGGTACACAGCAGGCAGTGATGCCAGGGGGCCAGGAGGCTGGCAGGCCTCCTAGCCCCAGGCGCATCTTCACTCTCTGGGTTCTCTAGCCTCTCATCTCTGCTTCTACTGCTGCTGCTTCTCTTGTTCTGCTCTGCTCTTCTGCTCTCGTTCTCCTGGAATCCTCGTGACGTCACCCTTATATGCCCTATCTAAGCCCAGGTGCACCCACTTGTGCTTGCACACTTAGGCATGCATGCAGAACCGCAGGTTTCCATCATAACACCAATGGTGGGAGGGTGGAAAAGCCTAATAACTTTTCTCTGACCATACCAGTCCCTAACCCACAGTTCCCTGTCTTGCAACAGTGGCACTTGTGGTTATCTTTCCTGGCACCCACAGTTTACCTCAATGGCAGATCTGCCTCTGTAGTGGCAGGAAAGGTGGCGGCAGGTTCAGGATGGTTCTGGTCAGATGGGTCAAGGAAGGAGAGTCTTGGAGCCATCGATGGCTTTTCATACTTTATTTAGTAGAGGTGGCCAGGTACATGGCAGACAGGGGTGCCAGGGAGCTGGGAGGCTGGCAGGCCTCCCAGCCCCCAGCGCATCTCACCCTCTCGGCTGCTTTCTTCTCTCGCTGCCACTGCTGCTGCTGCTGCTCGTCAGTACTGTCGGTCGGTCCAGTCCTCGCAGTTCTGTCTGTTGGTTCTCGCAGTTCTGGCATCCTCATGACACTGCCCAACCAAGCCCGTGTCCAACACAGGTGCGCCCACTTGCGCATGCCCACCCTGGAATGCTCGCAGCACCGCAGGTGTCCATCATCAGTGGTGGGCGGGTGGAAATACCTGATCAACATTTACCCTACAGCCTCTCAGTTCCAAATCACACCCAAGTGCAGGGCCTGGCTTGCACATACTTTTCCGCTTATCTCAGTCTGAGAAGGCACTTGCCCTCTGTCAGTTCCATAGAGGTTTCATGGGGTCCTTGACCCACAGCTCCCTGTCTTGCAACAATCGCACCTGGTAATGTCCTTTTATCTAGTTAATCACTACTTCGGGGTTTTTTTGAAGTTTCATTATTTTAATTTATTCTTTTTCATTATAGTGTCATTGTTTTACAACCTTGTTAGGGTTTGGTATAAAATGAAAAAGTGACCTTTATTTTAATAATGAATTTCTTTATTCATCTTTATGATTCAAATGATTTGAAATGAGAATGACATCTACTTTTCTATAAGGGGAACTCTTTCCATCAGCTAATGGGACTGAATATCTCCAAATTGACATTAATTTTCTATTTTAGGTACAATAGCAATGTAAAAAGATCTCACCCAAGGTAGAAAGCTAAATAATAAATTAAGTGGCTTACATTGTTTCCTCATGCAAAACTGCATTGGCTATATGTCTGTGTTTTGTTCTTATTGCTACCACACTAATGGATTAAAACAAACAAAGAAAAAAATGTGTGGTCTTAAGCTTCTGGATGTCAGAATCATGGAATGAGTATTACTGTCTGTAGAGGCAGGAAGGTGGTGGCACAGGAGCAAGGTTCGGGATGGTTCTGGCAGATGGGTCAGGGAAGGAGATTCTTGGAGCGTTTCATGCTTTATTTAGTAGAGGTGGCCAGGTCCATGGCAGGCATGGGTGCCAGGGCGCTGGAAGGCCTCCCAGCCCCCAGCGTGTCTCACCCTCTCGGCTGCTGTTTCTTCTATCTCTGCTGCTGCTACTGCTTCTTCATCGGTCGATCCTCACAGTTCTCACAGTTCTGGCATCCTCATGACACCGCCCATTTATGCCCGTGTCCAACACAGGTGCGCCCACTTGCACATGCCCACACTGGAATGCTCGCAGCACTGCAGGTGTCCATCATCAATGGTGAGAGGGTGGAAATACCTTTACCCTACAGTCCACCCCCTCAGGTTTTCCACCATACAAATTATACATCAAATTATCCATCAAGCAATCAGCAAAATACAAAATGCAAATGAACACATATACCTAGGCAGGGCACCAACCTAGGGGCAAAAGATATTATTGGCACCAGCAGATGATCCACCATATCTGCTGCCGAAGGCACCGATTATATGCGAGGCGGGAACCACTCACGGCATCTGCCGTCTCACGCCAGGAGTCGTCAGGCTTCCTGGCCTTCTCTGGCTGTGGTCTCAGCCACAAGCCGCACAGTGCACCAACCCCCAGGGTGCTCTCACTCTTGGGACTGGCGATTCTATTTTGGGGGTAATCACCCAATCCCCAGGGTACTCTCTGCTGTCACGCTAACACTCAGCTTTTCACAGCCACTGTGTGACATGCAGACCCTGTACTCAGGCCAACCCTGTGCACACACATGCAGGTCAGGGATCCGTGGATACAAGCTCCACATGCGGCCTCTCTTGGGTCCCCTTTTCGGCTGTGGGCTCCACCACAAGCCACATTCCCTTCCCGTCCCCTAAGGATGGTTCCTCAGCTCCTCACCCTCATTCTGCACTAAAGAGGGCATCACTCACAGGTGATTTTAAGAAACTCATCGGCCTTCTTTACCAAACAGGCTGCTTACCAGCCTCTTTGGGTTTCCCCAACTTTGTGCCAGCTTTCGCCAACCTCTCTTTTGCCTGGCTGCAGAGGGCTTCCTGCCTCTGCCCCTCTTGGGCTTTTCTATGCCCAGGCTGCTTTTGGCCACCAAGGCCCACTGGCCATGCCTCCTGGGGTGTACAAAAAATCATCCACCCCCAGGGTCCCACAAACACAACCTGCCTTCTGACGGGATTGTCAGTCCATTCGTCCATCAGTCCTTTCCTTGTGTCAGCAGTGGGCGAGCCCTGAATCATGGTCCTCTTTTGGTCTGCTGCCTCAGGTCATGGGCTGGTCCTCAACTCCTCCACTTGAGGTCTTGTCCCACAGCTCCCGGACCTGTACACCTCCTGCACCCCTGCAGCGTTCTGGTCTTCAGCCACCTCCTGTGCTGCTGTTGCACCTCTGGTGTTACATGTTCGTGGCCTGCCACCTCTCAGTCCCTCCTGCGGTCTTCTTGGGGCTCCGCACCCGTCTGCATCAAACTATCCTGCCGACTAACACCAATTGTAGCAGCAGGAAGGTGGTGGCACAGGAGCAAGGTTCGGGATGGTTCTGGGCAGACGGGTCAGGGGAGGAGAGTCTTGGAGCCCTTGGTGGCTTTTCATGCTTTATTTAGTAGAGGTGGCCAGGTACAGGGCAGGCCAGGGGGCCAGGATGCTGGAAGGCCTCCCAGCCCCCAGCGCGTCTCACCCTCTCGGCTGCTGTTTCTTCTATCTCTGCTGCTGCTACTGCTCCTTCATCGGTCGATCCTCACAGTTCTCACAGTTCTGGCGTCCTCATGACACTGCCCATTTATGCCCGTGTCCAACACAGGTGCGCCCACTTGCACATGCCCACCCTGGAATGCTCGCAGCACCGCAGGTGTCCATCATCAATGGTGGGAGGGTGGAAATACCTGATCAACCTTTACCCTACACTGGTCAAATAATGAGGTCTGCAACTCTGGGTCCTTTTGGAGGTGGCAAGGAGAACCTGATGAGGCTTCTTATTTTGGAAGCCACCAGAGTCCTTGGCCTGTGACCATCCTCACCTACAAAGTGAGCACTTTCACAATTTCAAAACTCCTTCTCATTCCATCTTTTCTGTGCTCTCACTCTCTGCTACATTTTAGAGAATCTTGTGACTAAGCTGGTCCCACTTGAATAATCATAATTTATATACTTGAGCTCAGTCTCCTAAAATGTTATTCCACTTGTCACCTTACATGCTCCTTCCTTTATAAAACAACATATTCAAATGTTTTGGGATTAGGGCATGGATAATTTATGGAGACTCTTATTCCACCTTTCACCAAATAAACTTTCATAAATGTATTTTTAGTATCACTCAAGTTCCTTTAAAGAAAAATACAAACACATAATTGTTCACAGACTCAAGTCTAAGTGAAGACTGTCTTAAAATTATACGCAGAGATTATCTTGGTGGAAAAATGCATAAACCTAACTGTCAAATCAAGACCCAGCACCTTTATTCAGGAGCAGCTCCAGAATGACCTGCCACATCAGCATCATCCTTGATCTTGTCAGAACAGCAGATTCTCCTGAATATGGAGACTTGTGGAATCATACCCTGTATTTGAATAAGAATCCCTGGTGGCTCCTGCACACACTGAAGCTGAGAAGGGTTGGTCCTGGATTCTCTCCACTCTTGCTGCTAACATTTGGATAATTTTTGTGTTGTCCATTGTCCTGTACATTGCAGATGGTTACCAGCTCTCCTTCAGACATTTGCAAGTGTCCTGGGGCAAAGCCACCTCTGTGAGAACACAAGGCTAGTCATTTAGGACTGACAGCATTCTGACGACTTAAAGTCTGGTCCCAGGACTCATCAGTTTATAACTTTGGGCTGGTCACTAAGGCCTCCGAGTCTCACTCTGTAATGGAGTGTGAGTTCAGAAACATGCTACTTTGTAAAACGGACTTTTGCAAAAATTAATTCACATTCTCTATAAGGTGTTAAGTTTGAACATATGGCATAATATATATGTTTGTGTGTGTATATATATATATATATATCTTAATTAATACTTCACCATGAAGGACACAATGAATTTAAAGAATGAAATTCTGAATTATCTGGTTATTGCGTCATGAAACCAAATAATTAAGGGTCCCAAATTTTATATCAAAGGAACATAGTTCTTTCCCACATTAAAGGAGGGAAAATTAGCTTTCCTGGAGGTCATGAACTGTGTCACCACCACAAACAAATGTTTTGAAGACCTAAGAGAACTGTAGTGGCAGGAAGGTGGCACAGGGCAAGTTCGAAGTTCGGGATGGTTCTAGCAGACAGGGGGTAAAGGAAGGAGTCTTGGAGCCCTTGGTGGCTTTTATACTTTTTATTGTCAGAGGTGGCCAGGTACATGGCAGGCATGGTGCTGGGGGCAGGGAGGCTGGCAGGCCTCCCACCCTCCAGCACATCTCACCCTCCCGGCTGCTTTGCCTCTGGCATCCTGTCCATCCTGCTGCTGCTGCTTGTTGGTCTTGCTGCTCACGTTGGTACAGGCAGCCTCATGACACCATCCATAGAAGCCCATGTCCAAACTCAGGTGCACCCACTTGCGCATTCCCTCCTAGGGATGTGCGCAGCACTGCAGGTGTCCATCATTACACCAATGGCAGGAGGGAGGAAAAGCCTGAGGTTTCTCAACCTTAGACTTCAGGCGAAACTTAAAGTCATATTAGAGATCAAGTTCTGTGAGTTTAGACTTCTGGAAGACAGGAGAGTTCTTGGAGAAGGAATAATAAGCATTGAGTTCACCTGATTCTAATCTGCTCTTTTGGGAACAGAGACGCAGTAGGAAAACTTTCCTTCTGTCCACCCAGTGACCCACAGGGAAATCATGTAATTAGAGGTCACAGTAACAGGAAGGAAATGCGCCTAATGAGCAGATACAGGTTGCTGTAAATATTTCCTCTGCTGCCCTGTCTCATTTTGCTCGACCTGGACTTCACAAACATGGTTGCTATTTTTGAAGTTCAAAGTCTGGCTGGGAGACTAATGCTTCCCTCTTTCCTGCTGTCTCATCTGGACTTCAGTCTCAGTCATCAACCATCCTGGGCAGAATCTGTATTACTCAGAGGTCTTTCTTTCCAAAATCCAACTCAGGTGAGTCCAAATGTTAGGTGTGCTGTGCAGGAGAAGTTCAGAGAAAGAGAAAGCCAGCAACACTTACCTAGGTCACCTGAGAGCTAATCCAGCAGGCTGGACACCAGAGATCACCATGTTTGATGATTGCTTGTAATTGATGCTTTAGTTATGATGATCGTAATTAAAATGAATGTTGAACTCAGTAATGCAGAGGTCAGTGCTGACAATAAAATGATATTAATAGAAGTTGAATGAGATTAGGAAATGGAAGCCTAAAATCTTTTTACTAGTAGTAGAACATAAGTTCAAGGATCTTTGCAAGTAACATGAGTTAGAAACAGCATATTTAGCTGGGGAGCAATATACAGTGAAATATAGTCATTCTATAATTTTTAGACAGAGCATATTTGACTATGTTTCCCTCTAGATTCCAAATATCCAGACCAAGGAATGCCTGGAAATGGTATCTTTTAACAATAGTAGATGAAACAGCTACATCCATGGTATATTCTCACTCTAGATTTTCACATGGAAACACATTGCATATTACGTGAAAGAAGGTATATGAATGAGATTTACTTTCACAATTTTTTTCATCTTTAACATAAAATCAGCATGGATTAATACATTTTGGGGTTTCTTAGACATGTACTTTCTATATTGCAAGTTGTCTGCAGGAGTCTTGATTTTGTATAGTAAAGTCACAGTGTTTCTATTCCTATATTTAATTATATTCATTCATGAAAAGAGTAGTTGATTTTCTTTCACTAACCACTATTTTCTATTTGGTTCTATGTATACAGATCTTTTGTGGAGAATATGTCCATGTATATAAATATTTTTTGTAATGAATTCTGTCAATAAGTCATTTGCCTATTCTAGTTTGACTTTTTAACTAAAAGAATTGAGTTCCTACATTATTCTTCCCATAGAAAGCTTTTCCATAAATACACATACACACACATACTTGCAACATGTTTTCACATTTTTGTTATTCCTTATTATTTCTTTTGTTTTTTTGGCCTTAGATCTACTTTCAAATTTTGCGTCATATGCCATTTGGAAATATTTTTTATTGTTGTTTCACTATAGATCACCTTTAAATTATATTAGCATATGTGGATTCACATATCTTTATATAAGATGAAATTATGCTTAGATAGCTTCTTCTACAGTTTAAAGGCTTTCTGTTATATAATTTTTATTTCTAGTAATTTGGCAATTTATTCATGAATTAGAGACCCATATGAATTTCGTTAACTTATTACTATTTTATACTTCATATAAAATTATTTTTCAGAGTTTGAATATTTTATTTCATAGATTACTTTGAAACCACTGAACATAACCCAATTGCATTTTCATGATCATTATTCCTTCCTAAAGTCCTAGTTTCTTGCAAAACTCTTCTTTGCATATGCAAATTCCCACACTTTTAATTCATATGCATGAGTAGAACCTTGAGCACATGAAAAGTTTCTTTCATGCTTTTGATGTCTTACACTCCAGCATTTCTGTGTCCTTCTTACTAAGCATTGCTTTATGCACCTCCTTCTATTCAGTGTGATACCGACTTATTAATTTGGTTCCACAGATTTTCATGACTTGGCTGTATCATTTATAATTCTGATGATCTTTCGTATTCTTTATCAAAATTGTGAATACACCGATGTAACAGAAATAATTTGAAATGGTTAAGTTTACACTGTGATACAACAAGGAGTGATTATGATCTCCAGAGGACACAAAGCAATTTCTGGAGATGTTTTGCAGCAACACTGGAGAGGATTTGACGGAGGCCCATACACTGTAAACATCTTAGAACACAAACCACAGAGAATCCCCTTAGCAGGATTTGAGTAGCACTGACAATTGAGAAACCCGAATTAAAGAATATCCATGTTTACAATTTATAGATGTTTCAAATTTATAATGTTGAAGTGTTCCCCCAACAATGCAACATTTCACAATTCTGCTCTCCCAAAATTAGAGAAAGTATCTTTGTTAACAGTTTGACGTTCCAGCCCAAATCAAGGTGATACTCTGTTATCTGGAAGATTATAGGTGCAAAAGTAATTTTCTAGAAATTTTTGATTTCTCAGTGAATAAAGCCTGAGCATAATACATATATTTGATCACCATTTTAATCTGCTTACTACTATACATCCATATACTACTTACCCATTTTCCCACCGTATCTAATCTTCCAAATTTTTTATTTTTGTAAATTTATAGTTGTATTTTGGTGGGATATTGGGCTTCTAAAATGTTTATATTTCACTAAAATGTTTATACTTCTTTTATTTAGATATATTAATCTAAATTAATTAAACACTAAACACTAAATTAAACATTAAACACTAAATTAATTAAACATTAAACACTAAAATGTTTATATTTCACTTATTTAGATATATTTGTCTTCCTCAATTAATACTAATTAATTGAGGAAGGATTAATATTAATTAATTAATATATTGACCTATCGGTTTTGTAAGTTATTTTCAAAATTTTTCTATAAAATGTACTATTTACATTTACACTGAGTTACCACTTCAATAATTTTTATGATTGTGTAGAAGATCACCTTCAGTTTCTTCCAGATAGATAGCCACATCCCAGTCATCTACATCCCAGTCTTTTTCAACTACATTAAGGTACAATCTTGCCATACCTTAATCACCCAAATTTATTCACACCTAATTCATAATTCATTCAACAAAAAGTACTCAACATATGATACATACCAGAAAATTCTAGATCATCATGTTTATTCTATTACATCCGAGTTTGTGTCTTCTGTTGTTAATCCACTTTGATAGTGGTAAGTTACTGCTATTATGTGTCTTATTTCAGAGAGTTTTCAATGTTCCATTCAATTTTAATGAATACAGTTTGAAAACACTTTATTTAACTGATTTACTTCTTACCGCATTCTTGTTTGCTTCATAATATCTACTTTTGTTAAATAATTGATCATATAAATGCAAATTTTATGTAAAGGCAGAGTCATATCTAAATTAAAATTTAAAAATGAATAAAGCAAATGAAGAACATTTTCACTTTTTATTTGCATGATACTGTCACAGTAGAGGCAATTAAGTAAATGTGTTTAGACACTGTGAGCAGGGTGTATAGATATATGGTCTTATGAAGTTTTTATCTGGTAAATAAAGACCACAACAAGGATCAGTGTGTCCATCAAACTTTTCAAAATGAGGTTAAAATCTAAACCCAAAAGTTAAAAGAAGAGGTGCCATGTGAGATTATTTCAATATGTTCTCTCACTCTATGAAATGTGTATATTAAATAATACATGTTAATATATAAGTTCATTACTATGCTATTGAAATTATACATATATAAATGTATTATATTCTCAATAAATGTTTACATATATACATAATTATGTGAAGATATATATACAAATATATCTTTTCCATAGCCTTGTACCCATAGCCTATATAATTCCTATAACATGGTCAGCATTACTTGATATTCTCAGTGTCTAAGAAATTTCACGTGAAAATAGTAGGATGGTAAGAAAAAGCTGAAATTAAGACAAAATTCATAAGCAGATATGGAAGAAGGGGTTATATAGAGGGGAAAAGACATACATGCAAACCTAAATTATTTTCTTGACTAAATTAGAGATTTAAACATATTAATGAATGTATATGTGAAAATTAATCTTTTTTTTAATCAATCCTTTTAGTCACCTCTACCACATGGAATCAGGGAACCTCACAGGAATTGTAGAATTTCTTCTCCTAGGATTTTCAGAGAATGCAAAATTACAACCCCTTATCTTTGGACTTTTCTTCTCCATGTATCTGATCACTGTGTTTGGAAACCTGCTCATCATCCTGGCCGTTAGCTCAGACTCCCGCCTCCAGACGCCCATGTACTTCTTCCTCTCCAACCTGTCCTTTGTGGACATCTGTTTCACCTCCACAACCATCCCCAAGATGCTAGTAAATATACAAAAACAGAGCAAAGTTATAACCTATGAAGGCTGCATTAGTCAGATGTATTTTTTCCTACTCTTTGGAGGAATGGATGACCTAATTCTGACCATGATGGCCTATGACCGCTTTGTGGCCATCTGCCACCCCCTGCACTACTCAGTCATCATGAACCTCCAGCTCTGTGGACTTCTGGTTCTGGTGTCCTGGATCCTGAATGCCCTGCATTCCTTGATACATAGCTTAATGATACTAAGGTTGTCTTTCTGTACAGACTTGAAAATCTCCCATTTTTTCTGTGAACTCAACCAGGTAGTCCAACTTGCCTGCTCTGATAATTTTCTTAATAACACTGTGATTTATTTTGCAGCTGGGCTCTGGGTTTGTGCTCCCCTCTTTGGGATCTTTTACTCTTACTCTAAGATAGTATCTTCCATATATGGAATCTCATCAGCTCAGGGCAAGTACAAAGCATTTTCCACCTGTGCATCTCACCTCTCAGTTGTATCCTTATTTTATTGTGCAATCCTTGGAGTGTATCTTAGCTCTGCTGCTCCCCACAGCTCACTCTCTAGTGCAATAGCCTCAGTGATGTACACTGTGGTCACACCCATGCTGAACCCCTTTATCTACAGTCTGAGGAACAAAGACATAAAGATAGCTCTGAAAAGACTCCTTTGGAAGGAAACAATAAAAGACTAAGTGTCCTTGCACTGACGAAATGCTTGTGACTACAGACTCTAAATGTGAGAACCAGAAATGATTACTTAACCAGACTGTAGAAGTAGGGCTTGCTATTTTTATTTCTTTCTAGAGTTTCCACTTCTTCTATTGCAATTTCTCTATACAATGTATTTGTTAATGGATTGAAAGTTTACTAGTTACAATTCCAAGAAAAGGGATCATCATACCATTTGGGGGACATGGAAAAACACCTGGTCTTTCAGGAAAAAGTCAACAGGCGAGGGGAATTTTGATTGGTCACCTACAGCGTAAAGGTAGATAGGGTTCAGCTTATTATTCATCACTGAATCATTTCACTGGCTTCTGGACATAATGGCTCTCTATCTCTCTGTTACTTTGTCATGGGTTCATTCAGGGCAGGAGATATATCAGGTAGCTTTGAGAGAAACAGATGGGGGTTGGAGTATGTGCCCTGGATTGGCTGGTGTGTGTAAGAATGACTGTTCCCAAGCAAACAGTTGACTCTCTGAGGAGTCTAGTCTTGGGAGGGGCAGTCATCTGCAACCACAAAGACTCCCAAAGATGTAAAAAATATTACAATGCATAGAAAGCTTTAAAAATACAATGGTTATCATTGAAGTTCTAACAACAAGTTTTCCTGTTGGAGTAGAAAATTGTGATGCAAACATAGGAGGCACTCAGGGATGAGGACACTTTCTATTTCCTGGTCTGGAAGGCAGGCTGATTATGCTGCTTTCCATTTTCAGTTCATAAGCACAATTTTACTGTGTATTGTATGTATCTGTGGTCACAAATATTTAAGAATAGAGGAAAATGTAAAATGCCAGCATAAAATTAAGATGGTAGAAATATAAAGCTGCATTAGTAAACAAATGTAAAATAATTAACTACAAACTGACACTTCAAATTGTAGTTTTAAATTCTGTTAAAATGTTATTTGCTATTAAAATAAGAAAAGTCAGGGCCTCCCTGGATGCACAATGGGTTAAAAAACGCACTATGAAGCAAACCACAGCCATTGCAGCATGGGTTAGATCCCTGCTGCCAGCCAAGGAGATGACCCACATGGTGCTGCAGACCTCTCCTGCCTCACTCACTGCTCCCTCAGCAGTGTACTTCAGTAGATCTGCCTGTTCTGTTCCCAGCTCTGTCCCTGATGGATTCTCTCATGCTCCCACACACCTCTTGCCTGCACCCCAGTTCTTGTATCCATAAATAAATAAACTTTTTAAATTTAAAAAAAAAAAAAGAAAGAAGAAAAGCCAAAAAAAAAAAAAAAGTATTAGGGCTATTTAAAGCTTTCTCATTGTCTGTGCAGTGATAGAACTTCCCTCAAGTGTACGACGTAAAATATCTAAAATTTGGGAAAGTAGCAAAGCCTTTCCCACATTTCTCACATTTAAAAGGCTTTTCTCCAGTGTGAATTTTCCTACATTCACTAAGACTTAGGATTAAGTGAAGACCTTCATTTGTTACATTATAGGGTCTCTCTCCAGTATGAGTACGCACTTATAAATGACAACGTGCCAGGAATTGGCAAATATTCTCTTCCCATATTCCACAAACTTCTCTCCTTATGAAATTTAAAATATCAATATTTAGTAAGACATGAGGAAGTAGCAAATGTTTCCTCATTCACCTTAAACACATAGGGTTTCTCTCTGGGTTGGGATTACATGTGACCATTAAAGAACACAGAAAATTTTTTAAAAAAGCTTTTCCCACTTTCCTTACATTCATTGTTGCTTTCTGGTGCGTGTTTGCCTATGTTAAGGTTTGAAGAACATAAAACTCCTATCCCACTATCCCAACACGTATGAGCTTTCTTTCCCATGTGAGTAAGCTCGTGGTCAATAAAGCATGAATGGTAAATATATTCATACATATGTTACATTCAAAAGACTTGTCGCCAATACAAATTCTAAAGTATCTAGTAAGATGAGATGATCTAGCAAAGAACTTCTCACATTTGCTGTATTTAAGATTTAAAAGATCCTGCTCTGACTTCTTACATGTTCAGTAAGGCCTAAGGTGAGTAAAGCCTTTTCCATATTCCTTATCAGGAAGTTTTCTTCCCAAGTAGGTTAACATGTAAAGGGACAAAGAAATTTTAAAGCCTTTCTCACATTCCTTAAATTTGTATGGGTTTGTTCCAGTGTGAATTTGATTATGAATATGAAATATGATGACCTGTTAAAGTATTTTCCACATTCTATATATTTATGGGCTTCCCTCCAATGTCTTTTTATATGTTTAAGATATTTAATAAACTAGATGAAGGCTTTCCCAATGGAGGTTTTCTTTTGCAGAGTGAGAAATCTTTTCTATGCCTACTACCCTCATGAGTGTTCTCTCTATTTTGAGTTCTTCTGTGTTTCTTAAGGTATGAATGTTCACTAAACTCTGTTCCACTTTTGCTCACAATCATAATTCCCCCCCATTGTGGGTTCTTCCCATTTGCACTATACTCATACACTTTCTGCACGGTGGATTTCTTTCAAGTTGAGTGATGGAATCCTGCCAGGAGATGTGCAATCATAAGTAATCAGAGAAGATTCCATTTCTATCTTATTAGATCTTTCCCCAAAATTATTCAGCTAAATTATTGAGAGTTTGGTTTTCAGTTGTATGTCTCTTTCTAAAAGGACTCCTATCCTCAACTCTTTCTCTGGTTCCAACCAAGAGTTTACTCTTGAGTCTAAAGAACTAGCACCATATTGTAATCAAGTTCTTATAGTTCTCTAGCATCTTATTTCTGCATAAATTTCTTTGAGAGAAGTCCAGTAAAGTCTGATTTTCTTGGGTGAAGTTCACAGTCACATCAGGAAAAGTCAGTAAGTCAGTTTGCAAAATGGTCTGCCTCTATCTTTTCCTTGGAAAGGCAGAAAGGGGCTTGAGGATGAAGACACCAACAACAGGCATCATTAGGCTCACAAGAACCATAGGATTAGGACCTGAGCAATGTGATTCACAGGCCGAAATTCTTTTATTTCTGGAGAAAAGTCACTAGGTTACTTTGTAGGCTTTTGAGTACAGATACACATGAATGCAAACACTCCAACATGTTCTTAAGACACTTCTTTTTTTAACAAGTAAACTTAACTTTAATATTTCATTTAGCTCAATGTATCCAAAATATGATAATTTAAGGCACATTTCTTGACCAAATTCACTGCAAGTTCTTTTCTGAAGCAAGTGGAGGAGACTAGGTTGCCTTAGGAGGTCCTTGGGAGTCCCAGTCTGAACATATTTTTAACACTCTTTTTGTATCATCATGGGTTTCTGTTTCATTAGTTTCTATACTATTTTTGATTATTTCCTTAAACTAACTTTTGGTTTCACTCGTTCTTTCTCTGGTTCCTTCAGATATAAAGTTAGATTATTTACTTGAGACTTTTTTTATTGATGTGAGCTTATATTGCCATCCTTAATACAGCCTTTACTACAGCCCAAAGCATCTGGTAACTTGTCACTTCATTCTCATAAATCTTCAGAAATTTTTAATTTTTCCTTGTTATTTTTTGTTGACCCAAGAGTTACTGGGAAACATTTTGTTTAGACTCCACATCTTTGAAGTTTTCCAGTTTTCTTTTTGTAGTAGATTTCTAGCTTCATATCATTGTTATCAGAAAAGATGATTGATATGATTAGGGTCTTCATATTTTTCTTGAGGTTTGTTTTGTATCCCAACATATGATCTATCCTTGAGGACATTCTATTTGCACTTAAGAAGAATGATTTTCATTTATTTGGGACTGGAAGATTTGCTATATTAAATTCATCTCATCCAGTGTTTCATATGGTAAATATTTTCTTGTCTATATCTTATGTAGATAATCTATCTATGGACATGTGGTATGTTGAAACCGTCCAGCTATTGTTATGTAGCTTTCAATGTCTTGTTTCAGTTCTGTTGCTTTATATATTTAGTTTTATATATTTTATGTATTAAGTGTGAAAGCTAATAACTTTTATTTTGTATTTTGTTTTTTAAGATTTGTTTATTTATGCATAAATGAACTGGGGTACAGGCAAGAGATATGGGGGGATGAGAGGATGCACCAGAGTGAGAGTAGGGAATAGAACAGGCACAAAAATTAATTGGTAGTGGAGGAAAGACTAGGAATGTAAATTCTGTAATCATAAAATTCATAGAAGAAAAGAGTCAAAACACTCCCTAACATTGGCTTCAGTAATGGAGAAAACTCTAACAACAAGGGAAAAAAGAAAAATAAACAAACAGGGAAGTATCAAACTAAAAAGCTTCTGTCCAGCAGAGAAACTATCACTAAGTCAAAACACACCCTACCAACAGGGAGGAAATATTTGCACATCATACACCTGACAAAGGGCTAATATCCAAGATCCAAAAAAAACTTACACACAATTCAACATAAAAAAAAAAACACACAAAGAACCCAATGATAAATTGGGTAGATCAGTTAAATAAGCAATTCTCAAAAGAAAATAGACAAATGGCTGACAAACACATGAAAAAATGTTCATCATCACTTATAATCAGAGGAATACAAATGACCACCACAGTGAGGTAAAATCTCACCACTTTGAGAATGGCCCATATCAAAAAGACCAAAAACAAGGTGTGTTGGTGAGGATGTTTATAAAAAGGAAACCTTTATTTATATTTGACATCAATTGTAATCCCTCTGTATTCCCCATCACCATCTCACCAGTGAACCATCACCACAGTCCCCTGTGCTCCTATCTTCCCTCTACCCTTCCCCTCTTCCCTCCCCACCAAGTGTCCCCAAATTGTCCTTGTCTCCTCATTTTGGTTTTTATTTCTTTCTTGTTATTATTATTATTGTTCTTATTCCTTTCCTTGATCCTCCTTTGGTTCCCTTATATTCCTCCTAGGGGAGGAACCATCTGGTATTTTTCTTTTGCC
>JAGFMF010011659.1:12339070-12356797 GCA_019455555.1 Galemys pyrenaicus | reverse complement strand
AAGTCAGAAGGCAAAAGAAAAATACCAGATGGTTCCTCCCCTAGGAGGAATATAAGGGAACCAAAGGAGGATCAAGGAAAGGAATAAGAACAATAATAACAATAACAGCAATAAAGACACAGAAACCAAAAATGAGGAGACAAGGACAATTTGGGGACACTTGGTGGGGAGGGAAGAGGGGAAGGGTAGAGGGAAGATAGGAGCACAGGGGACTGAGGTGATGGTGCACTGGTGTTGCGGTGATGGGGAATTCAGGGGGATTACAATTGATGTCAAATATATGTAAATTTAAACAATTATATTAAAAATAAATAAACTACAGTGAAAATTAAAAAAATAAATCACAGATATCCTATATAATTCTAAAGTCAGATTGGAGTGGATAAAACAACTCACATAATATATATTTGATAAACAGTATAAAGAAGGATTAAATTACAGCTATTAGTGTGACAGAAGTAAATGATTCTAGTCACTTTAGCAAAGGGTCATAAATCTTTTGAGTTCAGTGCCATGTTTTATTATCATAAGATCTCAGATTGATTACCAACTGGGAAGGATGATAACAGCTGCCTGGATTCCAGGAGGTTTGTTCCCAGCACAAGATGACTCTTGGAAGACACAAAGGTCCTAATCCACATCCATTCCTCAGTCTTAGACTTAGTTGTCAAATTTTAACTCTGAAATTAGATAATGCACTAGAAATTTAGAGATCTGAAAAGGAGGTAATTTCATAGAGGAGTGGAAAAAATGGAATTAATTTGTGTTCTAACCTGACCTCTTGGGAACAGGGAAACCTTCCATTATTTGTCCAGAATAGTTTCCACAGGGGAATTGTGTGCATAGAGGTTGGCATAAACAAGAGGAAACGTGATTAATGAGCAGAGGGAGAAAGAGCAACTCCAGCATATATAACCTTGGGCTGGGAGGGTCATGCTTTTGTTGTGTGTGTGTTTGAGTTGAGTCCTATTCCTGTTAGGGTACAGATGGTTCACTTCTCCCTGCTGTGTCATCTGGATACAGAGCTCGGGTTTCTATCACTTCCATCCATTAAGGAATTCAGATCTCCACCCGAAACCCACCCAGAGACCTGGTCCAGGTGAGCCCAGCAACCCAGTTGTCTCTCAGGAGAGAGAAATGAAGCCAAGAACACTTACCTGTTGTCATCTGAGAGGGAATTTACCTTTACCCCAAAGCAGGAGATTCCTGTATTTGTTCATTTGTTTGATTAAATAATGAATGTACTTATTTCAATGGCTGTGCAATGTTTCACAGTGTGAAAGTAAAGATCAGTGTTGATTTTTTAAATATCCTTAAATTGTATTATCACAAAGTTGTTATTATAGCAATGGTTAAAAAAACATGTTAGATTAAGTTCTAGCTGTGGTTCTAACTGGGCAACTTTGTCCCCCAGGAACAGTGAACAATGTCCACAGACATTTCAGGCTCACAGTGAGGGGTGGGGGAGACCAGGATGCTCCAAACATCTTGCAATTTACAAAACAGACGTCACCACAGAGAATGCTCTGCCCAAATATCACCTGTGCTGACATGCAGAAATATGGCCCACTTTCTCTTGGGTGTACAATATGTAAGGTATTTACCCTAAATAGATCATAAAAATACCACTATTTCTTAATTCACAATAGTTCGTTTTTATACTTTATCATTCTTCTCCAGTACCAGAAAGTATAATTAGGGTTGAGAAGCCCACCTGAGCCTGGTCAGAGGAACTACCTAGATCATTAAACGTTTTTTTCTCTTTATTTATTTAATTGCTCTCTCTTTCCCACTCCCCCACTTCTTGCTTCCTCTCCCTCTTCTTTCTCCCCTCTTTCCTCCTTCTCCTTCTCTCCACCCCCAATTTGGTAGTTTGTCTTTTCATCCTGTTGATAGATTATTTTCCTGTGCAAATGGCTTCATATTTTTTACTTGAATACTTGAAACCAGCATCTTCTTCTGGAACTGTGCACTACCTGATCCCTCTGCTAAGCACACATTTCCCCACATAACCTTGTGTCTTCCCTCCCTTTCTTACTTGAATTCTTTATTCAAATGTGGCAAGTCTACAGGTCTTTCCTGAATACACACAAACTACTAAATCCCCCCCACTCTCTTTTTCATATTTGCTTTCCTTTTCTTCATACTATCACCTTCTAAAATGTTAAATAGTTTTGTGCTAATATGTCCTGTTCCTACCATTGAATTTGAATTTGCCTAGACAGTGCCTAAAGCACAAGGATATAAAAGGATTTAACAGTAAAACTGTATAACACACAATCCCACAGTGCAAAAAAACTAACCAGGGCAAAAATGCTGTATTAGAGGTGTCACTGAGGATGCCCTAATGTAAACAATACACATCATACTATAATTAATTTCTTAAAAATATGTAAATGGAGACATTTCATGTAGGTTAGTAACATAAGTTTATTTCCTTTTTTCATGGAAGTCACCTCCACTACATGAAACCAGTCAATGATACACAAATTATAGAATTTCTTCTCCTGAGATTTTCAGAGGAAGCAGAACAACAGCCCCTCATATTAGGACTATTCCTCACCATGTATCTGATCACTGTGTTTGGAAACCTGCTCATCATCCTGGCTGTCAGCTCAGACTCCCGCCTCCAGACGCCCATGTACTTCTTCCTCTCCAACCTGTCCTTTGCTGACATCTGTTTCACCTCCACCACCATCCCCAAGATGCTGCTGAACATCCAGACACAGAGCAAAGCCATAACCTATGAAGAGTGCATCATCCAGGTGTATTTTTACACACTGTTTGGAAGCGTGGATGTCTTTCTCCTGACTGTGATGGCCTATGACCGCTTCGTGGCCATCTGCCACCCCCTGCACTACATGGTCATCATGAACCCCAGGCTCTGTAGTCTGCTAGTTCTTTTGATGTGGATCACCAGTGTTCTGTATTCCTTAATACAAAGCTTACTGTTGTTACGGCTGTCCTTCTGTACAAATGTGGAAATCCCACACTTTTTCTGTGAACTCAATCAATTGCTCAAACTGGCCTGTTCTGACACCTTTCTCAACACCATGGTAGTTTATTTTGTGTGTATCTTACTAGGTGGTGCGTCCCTTTTTGGTATCATTTACTCTTACTCTAAGATAGTTTCCTCCATACATACAATCTCATCAGCTCAGGGCAAGTCTAAAGCATTTTCAACCTGTGCATCTCACCTCTCGGTTGTCTCCTTATTTTACTGCACAGCCCTGGGAGTGTACCTTAGCTCTGCTGCTCCCCACAGCTCTCGCTCAAGTGCGATAACCTCAGTGATGTACATGGTGGTAACACCCATGCTGAACCCCTTCATCTACAGTCTGAGGAACAAAGACATAAAGATGGCTCTGACAACATTCATTGAAAAGAAAACTATGAGAAGACAATTGTCCTGAGGAGGGAGAAGCAAAAGACAATAAAGACTATTAATCAGAAATTGGAGTTAATTGATCACACTAAGAAGTAGAATGTGGTCTTTTATTCTTTTATCATGAACTTACCACTTGGACCTCAATTTCTCTATTCAAATTACATGCCTCACTTGATTAAACATTCTACGCTTTCTGATCTCTAACAGCTTTTCACTTTGTGCTTTTCCTATTTTCCCAAAATTATTCCAAACTTTAGATATTTCCATTCACTTAAAGAGATGGCATGGATTTTTTAGAATAATTTTTCTCAAATGGCATTTATCATACCAAATCCATTTTTGTTGATGTTCAAAGTCATTAAGTTCTGCTACTCCTAAGGCAAAATACTATGTGTGATGATCAAAGGAGCTTATATAATATTATAACAGAGAAAGTGGCGATAACAAAGCTTTTCAGTTTTGAGTGTGTCACCCTTTCGTGTACACTACATTAGCCACCTCCCTGACAACAAAGATGCCAATATACAGTGGGCTCTATAACACACTAGTCTGGTTTTTCCTTAATTTAATTTTCATTTATCTTCCATTTTAGTACATAAAATATATACTTTTTAACATTTAACATTTATATAAACACATTTACATATGCCATCAATAAAATACCAGCTCTATCTTCAATCCTGGGTATGAATACTCCTTGACTCATTTAAGGATATGAATTATACAAGCCACAAACTCTTCCTACTCTATTATATAAGATGCTTGCTTGCCCTTCCCCCCCTCTTTATTTATATATATTTGACATGAGGTTTTATTCTCCTCCTTAGCATACTATTGTCCTTCACCTCAGTGTACACAAGCTCCCCTTAGTCCAAGTCAACATGATTAGTAAACATTGGAATCGTCACCAAGACTCATTTCAATAAATATATTGATATAACCTTAAGATCACAGATTATCTTCAAAATGATGCAAAAATTAAATCACATGTTACATTACAATGCAAAATATTTCTCTTTCATGCAGTACAACTACTTCTTCAAACAATGAGGATTCATGTCTGGGTATAAGTGAATTAATAGTGATGGGAACTGAAAAATTTTCAGTAATTGTCATGTCTCTGCTTTAAAACTTCTGATGCTGCTAAAGCCTGGACTGCTTTCTTAGCTCTAAAGTAAACAACTTCCCTCTCATTTTTCATAAGGAAAAGAACAGTGAGTTAATGCTATTATATTATCATACTTCATATATATCCATTACACAGGATTTTATCATCTTTTATAATGGAAGGATGCCTATGAAAGAACTTAAATTCCTGAATGTCATGGAATCAGTGTCACCAGTTTTCCTGCTAAAAACACCAGTTTTCCTTGTTGCCTAGAAATCAACTGCATAAACTTTTTAAATACAGTTGTCTGAATTAAGTATAACCAATGCCAAACAAAACACAAACCAGTGCAGATTATTATATTAATAACTGTTCTCAATTCTCTTCTCTAACTGCAGTATCAGCTAGCTGTACTGACAGGCTACATACATGTAAGCGAGTTAATATCAGTCCTTGAGGACCAGCAAGAGTGTGTGCTGAGCTGCTCTGACCCAGCTGGGCTCTGCAGGGCTCCACAGGCAGCTTGAGTCTCTACATTGTGCTTCTGAGGCTCGTCCAGGTGATACCTGTTCCGGAGGTTCTCTCCATGGAATATATGCTCTGTTTACTATGTATTTATATCTCCTCTACTATTTTTGCAGAAAAAGAATAGCAAATGTGCATTTCATTTATTTCTGTGACTTCTATTTCATATCTGATATTTCTCTTTGTTCTCAAGGAGAAATGATATGTCTCACCATTGAATCAGTCACCTGTGCTGTATATCTTACGCTGATCCAGGCATCTTAATTTTTTTCCTTTTAGGTAATTTTTAAAATATATGAAAATACCATAATTTGTACTTATTTAAATTGTAATTTTTGATAAATAGAAAGAGCCATACAAAGCTACTGTGCATGTTGTATATTTCCACTTGTGTCTAATTCAATGTGTGGTAAGATTCAGTGGCATTTTTGTGAACTTTTAAAAATGTACACCTTCTAGAACTTCAAATCCTTATTTCTGAAGATCACATGAGATAAAAAATATCATTTAAGATTATTGTTGCAAGATATAAATGAAATTTATGGACATATCTTTCTGAATAAAAATAAATTAAGATATTAAACATTTGAAGTCTTGTATGTATGTGTATATTTGCACATAACTTTTATTTTTATAAACATACACAGATATATATAGACAGAACAGACTCATAAAATCTCGTATTTTATGTTGAAAGGACACGAGAAGAAGTTGAAAGGATAGAAACAAAAAGAATGAATGTATGAATTAACATATGATTAAAAGAATAAATAAAAAGAACTAGACATAAAGAAGAAAGTGGTGGATATAAATTTAAAAGATGAATTACTTTTTCATCTTAATGAACACAGGTGTCAAAGTCTTTTTTCCCTCTAATTATTTATTTTGAGTTATATTTATTGAGTCAAGTTGACTTACACCACAGTTAAGGTCTTAGAGGTATAAGTTTACTCTCAACAACTGCACGCTGTTTCACCACACTCACCACAAAGCCCGAGGAATTCTACATTACACCCACTCTAACTCTGCTCCAATCACACCACATCCTTTTTTTGGGAGCCTCACTATCAGTTCAGTGTGCTTGCTCTTTTCCTCCTGTTTTCATCCCATCCTCTCCCTCACCCATCCTGGATGCCCATATGGTCAGCTCAATGATTTTCTTTATCTGACTTTTTTTCTAAATTCTACATATAGGTGAAATCATTCTCTATTTTTTTCTTTCTCCTCACCTATGTCACACTTTGTAATCCTTTCCAGTTATATCTATGTTGTCACAAATGTCATTATTTTACCTTTTATAATTACTGAGTACATGTCATCTATATCCATTCATCTGCTTTGGGACTTTGATATTGTTTCCATATCTTAGCTATTGTAAATAGTCAGATAATAAACATAAGAGTGCAGATTCCCTTTTGATTTAGTTTCTTTATATTCTGTGGGTAGATTCCTAAGAGTATGATTGCTGGGTCATATGGCACATCCTATTTTATTGTTCTGAGGAACAACACAGCTTTCAACAGAGTCTGGACTTGTCTAGATTCCATGAACAGTGTAGGAGGTTCCTTTTTCTCCATACCTTCTACAGCACTTGTTGATTTTGGTGTTTTTATTATGGCCATTTTCAAAGGTATGAGATGGTATCTCATTGTGCTTTAAAGTTCTGATGGTAAGTGTTGATGAACTTATTTTCATGTCCGTTGGCCATTTGCATGTCTTCCTTTGAGGAATGTCTACTCAGATCATCTGTCCATTTAAAAATGGGTTATGTGTTTAGTTATATAAGGTCTTTGAATATCATCAATATCAATCCCTGTCATATGCATAATGAGCTAATATTTTCTCCCATTCAGTAGGTTGTCCCTTATTTTGCTTACTATCTTTACTTTGATGGAGTCCCAGTTCTTTATATTCTCCTTTGTTTTCCTACTTACTTGAAATGTGTCCTGATTATATTTTTGAAGTTTGTGTCATAGAGTGATTTTCCTCTGTTTCTTTTATATGCTTTATGGTTTCAGATATAACACCCATATTTTTTCACCCATTTTGAGTTGATATTCATGTATGGTGTGAGACAGTGATCTAATTTCATTTTTGCATGTGGCAGTCCAATTTTCCCATTACCATTTTTTGAAAAGATTTTCTTTGTTCCAGGGCATATACTTCACTCCTTTATTGTAGCTTAATTGTCCATACATGTATGGTTTTATTTCTGGGTATTCAGTTCTATTCCAGTGGTCTATGTATCTCTTCTTTTTTCAGTACTGTGCTGTTTTAATTATTGTGTCTTTATGGTATAATTTTGATTCTAGAAGTGTGATATCTCCACTATTTCCCTTTTTAATCAGGAGAGTTTTGTCTATTCAGGGTTCTTTGTGTTTCCATATGAATTTCAGTGACATTTGTTCTATATTTTGAAACATACTATTAAGACTTTTATTGGATTTGCTTGAATCTGTAGATTTCTTTGGTTAGAATGGACAATGTTGATTCTTCCTAACCATGAACAAGGAATAATTTCCATTTCCTTTTGTTTTCTTCTATTTCTTTTGACAGTTTCATAAAGACATGAGTGAGAGACATGTGGGGAAACTGATAATGGCAGCCTTAATCTTGATTTGTACTTTAATTTTATTCCTTTTGTCTCAGATTTGCTTAACCTAGCCTGCTCTTTCCTATAGTTCCCAGGCAGAAGCTGCCTTTGACTTATGGCAAGCTTTTGAGCCTCAGAGGCTCTGCCATAGGCCAAACAAGTTTGGGCATTTACCTCTGAGGTTGACAGGTAACTTTTGGTGTTTCATTAGAAAACTCTATCCCTTGTCTTCCTTTTTATGCACATTAATCTATCAAAGTTCTTACACACTAAGAGCATATTTTGCCTTTATTTGGCAGATGGCAGAACCTCTTTATAGAATACAAATTTGGTGTACATTAACAGTTTTATGCTCATATTACTAAAATGGGGAAGTCACATAACTTTGTAAATATTTGGGTAAACACTCAATGGCAATTATGGTCTTTATTTTCTGTATTTACATTGTTTGCATGGGAAGCAGGCAAGGCTTATTGGCTATAGAGACACTGCCTCTCCCAGAACTAGCTAATTCATCAAGACAGTAATATTTTTCTGTTTACAGGCTTGTCAGTGCAAAAACAACCAGTACTAAATCCATACTTCCACTCACTTCCTTATAACTATCACACACAAAGTCAATAATCCCCTGCCTTAAAATCACCAGGCCAGGAGCCAAGAAGTAGGAACAATCTCCAAAGTCTGAAGGAATTATTAAATCTAGCCAATCATATGTTGTTTACCCTGCCCTGTCTGGCCTAAATACCATTAAAAGCCCTTCCCTATGCCTTCCTATCTCTGCCAGACTCTGTCTCCTGACCTACTGCTGAATACATTCTATGAAGCCAACATTACACTAATACCAACGCCAAATAAAGACAACACAAAGAGAGAGAACTATAGGCCAGTCTCTCTAATGAACACTGATGCAAAAATCCTCAATAAAATTCTAGCCAACAGAATCCAGCAATGCGTCAAAGGGATAATACATCATGACCAAGTGGGATTTATCCCAGAGGCACAAGGATGGTTCAATATCCAAAAATCAATCAACGTCATCCAACACCAACAATAGGAAGGATAGAAACCACATTATCATATCTATTGATGCAGAGAAGGCATTTGACAAAGTTCAACATCCATTCATGATGAAGACTCTTGAAACCCTTGGGATAGAAGGACCATATCTCAACATGATAAAGGCTATATACGACAAACCTACTGCAAATATTATCCTCAATGGTGAAAAGTTGAAAGCATTCCCTTTAAGATCAGGAACAAGACAAGGATGCTCACTCTCTCCCCTACTGTTCAATATAATACTGGAAGTCCTAGTCAGAGCAATAAGACAGGAAAAGATATACAAGGCATCCAAATAGGGAAAGTAGAAGGAAAGCTATCACTATTTGCAGATGATATGATAATATACTTGGAAAACCCTAAAAGCTCTACAGAAAATCTAATAAAAACAATCAACCAGTTTAGTAAAGTAGCAGGTTAAAAGATCAATGCACAAAAGTCAGTAGCCTTCCTATATACAAACAATCAATCTGAAGAGGAAGAAATCAAGAAAAATATTCCTTTCATGATTGAGGCCAAAAAAAATCAAATACTTGGGAATAAACCTAACAAAAGAAGTAAAAGACCTATGTAGAGAAAATTATAAAACACTATTAAAACAAATAGAAGAAGATACGAAGAAATGGAAAGATACCCCCTGCTCATGGATAGGAGGACTCAACATTATCAAAATGGCCTTTGAAGATGCATCCCCCAAAGCAATAAAAATGAGAGAGAAAATAAACAGATGAGACTATATCAAGTTAAAAAGCTTCTGTACAGCAAAAGAAACAGTAACCAAAACAAAAAGACTCCCCACTGATTGGGAAAAAAAATCTTTGCACCCTATACAACTGACAAGGGACTGATCATAAAGTTATACAAAGAACTCATAAGACTCAAGAAAATCAAAGCAAACAACCCAATCAAAAAATAGCAGAACTTAAAAGACACTTCATCAAATAGGACATAAAAATGGCCAAGAGGCATATGAAAAATGCTCAGTATCTCTCATAATCAGGGAAATGCAAATTAAAACCACAATGAGATATTACCTTACAATGGTAAGAATGGCACACATCAAAAAATCCAACAACAATAAAAGTTGGCGAGTATGTGGAGAAAAGGAAACTCGGCCTAAGGTTAACTAGTCTCTTAGGAGCAGAGTATCAGTAAGAAATTTCCCTCTGATTCCAGGTCAGTGTCTCATAGGAAAAGGATGTGCTTGGGGTGGAGTAACAATGGGAACCTTGCCTAATGAGCAGACACAGGGAATGTAAATATCTCCTCTGCTACAGGACCCCAGGGCCTGAAACCATTAGCTGGATATAGTTGGGTAATTTCTTGCTAAGGCCTAAATCTCATCAACGACCAAAGTTTCACTCCTACCTGCTGTCTTCTCTGCAAAAAGACCTTCAGACTCCACCATCAACCACCCACAGATTTTTTACTCCCACATAGACGTCTTCTCTCAGAGATCACATCCAGGTGAGTTAAGAGCCCAGTTGCTACTTCAGAAAAAGCTAAGGGAGAATGGAAGCCAACGCTTTCACCTGAGGTCACCTGAGAACCTAACCTACCTAGCCCACAGCCAAGACATAGCTGTGTTTGTTTGTAAGATTGACAATTACGTGTTTTTAAAAGTGGCCATGGATGGATGTAGCAATGCAAAGAACACCATGAAATTAAGTGATAGAAATGCAGGTCAAATTACATGAAATTGGGCCTCCCTGGTGGAGCAGTGGGTTAAGCAACGCACTATGAAGCAAACCGCAGCCACTGCAGCACGAGTTTGATCCCTGCTGCTGGCCAGGGAGGGGACCCACATGGCGTAAGAGACCTCTCCTGCCTCACCCGCTGCTGCCCTTGGCAGTGTACTTCAGTCAGTCTGCCTGTTCTGCTCTCCACTGTCTGGTGAATCCTCTCACCTCCCGCGACCCTGGCCTGTACCCCAGCTCTTGTATGCATAAATAAATAAATCTTTAAAAAAAAACAAATTACATGAAATTGAGCAATAATGAGGAACATAAAGTGACTCCAACAAAATAAGAACACATTAGAGGAGTTTTGCAATGCAGCAAGTTTGAAAATGAAGTGCTAAATTTGAAGGCTTATCCAGGGAACTGACGGCATTATTTTTAACTTTCTAAGATGGGAGTGTAATTAAACATGTTTGTGTTTATTAGATCCCATACCATGGAGGTAATTATTACTTTGCCCCAGCAGGCTTTTATATTTAATTTTTAGATAGTATGTATTTTCCCCCTCATGTGGTCACAGTATCCTCTCACCACCAAATCACCCATAGTCCAGCACCATAGTCCCTTGTGCTCTTCCCTTCATCCCCATTTTCATTCCTCCCTATTACTGCCCTCCCCCTTCTCTGCTGAATGCCTCAAACCTATGGACAGCTTTCAAGGTTTGTCTTTCTCTGACCCTTTGGTTTTTCTACATTCCACATAGAAGTAAAACCATCCATTACTTACCTTTTTCCTTCTGGCTTATTTTGTTCACCATCCATGTTGCCAAAAGTAGCATGAATTTATCATTTTTGATCAATGAATAGTATTCATTGTCATGTATTAGTTCATCAATGAAAGTTTGGTAGAACTCACTTATAATACTAACAGTCCCGGGTTTTTGTTTTTGGAGGGTTTTGATTACTGCTTCAATTTCCTTGCTTTTAATTGGTTTATTGAAGCATTTTCTTTCTTCCTCATTCAGTCTTAGGTGATTGTCTACTTCTCAGAATTTGTCCATCCCTTCTACATTGTTGAATTTGTTTGCATATAAATGTTTGTAGTAAACTTATTATCCTCTGGATTCCTGCTGTGCCTATTATAATTTCTCCACTTTCTTTACTGATCCTATTTATTTGAGGTTTTGTCATCTTCTTCATTGTGACCCTGTCTAGAGAAGTGTCCTTTTTGTTTATTTTCTCAAACCCATCTTTTGGTTTCATTGATCTTTTGGACTGTCCTTTTAGACTTGTGGGCTTTCTTTTCATTAACTTCTGCTTTAATTTTAATGATTTCCTTCCTTCTACTTGCTCCTGGAAGGACTTGGGGCCCGTGGCCTTGGCAGCCACAGCCAGGCAGGTTCAGCAGCAGCAGCATCACCAGAGGGATGGTGACAGTGAAATGCAGTTATGGGAGCTTCAGAAGAGGCTCCTGCTCTATCTGTGAACCACAGACACATTGAGTTGGTCAAGGATTTCATTTATGCACTTGAAATTATGTCATTAATTTGGATATTATCCAGGTCATTGCTTTATTTGTGGTATTTGAAAGTTTAATGGGCCCTGACATTGAAGAACTATTTGTATTTCTAGAGAAATGCCAGGCTCTCTGATCGGATTTTGCTTGACTTTCAACCAAGTCTGTCTTGTTCTCTCTCCATGAAAGCAAGTCATAAGGAAGTTAGGAACTGAAGTACCTTCCTCCTTAGAAGTAGGTTCTGCTCACTCCTGTGCTTGGGCAGCACTAACCAGAGCTTGTGAGCTGACTGTGCAGCATGTGGAGAGGTGAGTGAGGCTCACTTACTCTGGAGAAAGTGAACACAGCAGCATTTGCTTGGGTGATCTGCTGGAGATCACAATTCTAACTCGTCTCAGTAGCATATGGTAAGGACTCTGGCTCCTGGACCAAATTCTGCACCCAGAACCCCTTGCCTGGGGCTCCTGTCCTGCTTCTCTCAATTACATCTCAGCTCCTTGGAGAAGGTTCAAAATTCAGTAGATGTGGGTGGTGTCAAAGATCAGAGTAGAAGCTATCCCTTCCCTCAGGAGCTGGTCATTGTCCTCCCATAGAAAATCCACCTTCCATAGGTCTTAGGTAACCCCATCCCAGGCCAGGGGTCAAGCATCTGATATCAAAGGTGCTTTGAACATATTTCTTTTTAAAAAAAACTGTGAATTTTAGGTATACTGGCAAGCTTTTGAAAGTGTATCTAAATTTGTATTGTTCACCAATGATTTGTTACAAGCCATTTAATCAAATAAATGGAGCTGCTTACAAAAAAATTTAAGTGTTCTATCATTTCCCTGTTCAAAATCTTTCTGTATGGTATGTTATACATCTGAGCAAGTATGATATATTATAACTTCTGTGTTTATTCACAAAATTTAATTATTTTTTTGTGAGATGTTCAGTCAGTAAGATATCTTGACATTGTAAAAATACAGTCCTTTTCCTTTAGGATGCCTGGTTTTGCTCATGGTTAATTATATGGGAAGAAGGGCTGAAAGCGGCATTGGAAGATTTCTGCTTATCACAGTCTCTGGGGCTCACTGCGCAGATTAGCTCTCCTCATCCTCCTATCCCCAACTCCTATGTGTCCTTTACTCCACCAAGTTTCTTTGTTTCTTCATTTTGTTTCTATAAATACAAGACACAAAATGGTCACATTAAAGTGAAACCTCATGTTTTTATGTTCATGGTGGCTCAACATCTGAAATCTGGGTTCCATTTGTATATTCTTTAGGGTAAAAATACTTTGATGTTGACATTGTCTTCTATTATTCCTTTCAAAATAAATGTATAAGAGGGTGAGAAAGCCATGGTATTAAGAGAGTGTCTTTATAGTGTGCCTTGTGTGTGTGTGGGCATGTGTGTATCTGTGCATATGGGTTTGTTTGTGTGTGTGTATATGTGTATGTGTGGTTGTGTATGGGTATTGTGTATCAGTGTGTAAATGTGTATGTGTGTTTCTGTATGTGTATGTATGTAAGAATGTGTGCATTTGTAAGTGGTGAGGTGTGCATCTGTGTGTGTATGGGTGTGTGTGTATGTGTGTGTATAAGGTGTGCATGTGGGTATATTTCTGTATATGTGTGTGAGTGTGTTGTGTATGTGTGAGTGTGTATACATGTGTGTGAGTTTGTATGATAAGTGTGTCTGTGTATATGTCTATCTGGGTGTATTTGTGTGTATGGGTGTGTGCATACCAGTGTGTGTGTGTTTGTGTGTGTGTATTTGGGGGGCACAGTTACCTGACAGTGGTACGACCATCATATACTCCAAACTGTGAACCATAAAATACAGCTGCTAAATATTAACATTGTAATTCTGATGAGGCTCCATCTCTATTCACAGGCTATTTTGAAGCAAAATTAATAAAGTAAAAGTTTCCACAACTAAAGAGGGAACCCCTGCTTCAAGTTGGCAACAGCAAGGAGGTTTCTAGGATCCACAACATTCTCTGACACCGATTCTCATCATCCCATTCCCCTGACTTTGAGATCTGAAGTACTAAAACAAGTGCTTTCTGTAGGGCTTTAGCACTGACTATCCCTTTCAGGGCAAACACATCTCTTCCCCTGATAACCTCCTGCCTAGAGTTTCTTAACGTCTCTGCTCAAATGTCACTTTAATTATGGGTCCCTCTGAATCTCCAGTAAAAACTAACACCCTGTCTATTTTTCTTGTACCTTTCCTTGTTGTTGTTGTTTTTAATTATAGTAGAGACTGTCACTATCTGACATGGTACGATTCTTTATGGTTTTTATTGTATTTCTTCACCATCAAAGGTTACAAGGACATTTTTCCTCAGGACCCTGTAATATCTGCCTTTAAGATGGTCAGTGCTCACATATATTCTTCAAAGGCATGAAAAAAATACTTGTGAAAAGTGTCAAACATGATCTCTTGGGAACACCTGAATGTGGGACAGAGTCCTCATCAGAGATGTCAGGGGCCATGGAACAAAATAAAGGTCCTTACAAGAGATACATTTCTTGATTGCAAAATATAGATTGTACCTTTTCACGGTCTTACTAAAGTACAGTATGTGAAAATTGTTATCTCTTTTTATTTCTAGCCATCACCACCACCATATGGTTCCAGACAATTATACACAAATTTCAGAATTTCTCCTTCTGGGATTGTCAGAGAAGGCAGAGTTACAGCCACTCATATTTGTGCTTTTCCTTTTCATGTATTTGACCACTGTGTTGGGAAACCTGTTTATCATCCTGGCCATCTGCTCTGACCCCCACCTACACACACCTATGTACTTCTTCCTCATGAACCTGTCCTTTGTGGACATCTGCTTCACCTCCACAACCATCCCCAAGATGCTATGGAACATCCAGATGCACAGCAAAGTCATTGCCTATGCCAACTGCCTCACACAGGTGTATTTTTTCCTACTCTTTGCATATATGGATGACTTCATTCTGTCTGCAATGGCTTATGACCGCTTTGTAGCCATCTGCAACCCCCTGCACTACACAGTCATCATGAACCCCCGGTTCTGTGGGTTCCTGGCTCTGGCATGCTGGGTCGCTGGCATTTCGTCTTCCTTGCTGCACGGCTTGATGGTGCTGCGACTGTCCTTCTGCAAAAACGTGGAGATCCCCCATTTTTTCTGTGAACTCAATCAGGTGATACACCATGCATGTTCTGATATATTTCTTAATGACATAATGATATATATTACATTGGTGCTTCTGGGTGGTATACCCATTGTTGCGATCTTTTACTCTTACTCTAAGATAGTTTCCTCCATATGTGTGATCTCCTCAGCTCAGGGAAAGTATAAAGCATTTTCCACCTGTGCATCTCACCTCTCAGTTGTCTCTTTGTTTTATTGCACAGTTGTGGGAGTGTACCTTAGCTCTGCTGCTCCCCAGAACTCACACTTGAATGCAGTAGCCTCAGTTATATACACTGTGGTCACACCCATGCTGAACCCCTTCATCTACAGTCTGAGAAACAAAGACATAAAGAGAGCTCTGCAAAGATTCTTTGGAGTGACAGTTATGAAAGTGTCCATTTTTCTGGGTCTAAAGTGACCACGGATGCAGGCCTGAAATTTTGAATCCAAAATTGTTATTCTTTAATTATATTGTGTAAGTAATATTTGCTCTTCTATTAATTTCCTGGAGTGTTCATTTCATTGATCTCAATTTCTCTATACAATAAATATCTGATGCTATTATGATTTCTGATATATACTTTTTCTTTTACCCATTTTCCTATTTTCTTAAATTTTTTCCCCTTTCAAGTCAGAAATACTTGGAATTACCTTTTTTTTCCCCCATGGGACAACATAGGTTTCTTAGGAATAATTGATACTCAAATATTATGTCATTCCAAATAATTTTCATTAGATTTCCTTTTTTAAATGCAATGGTCTGTATTACAAATATTTAATAACCTATACTTGGCAATTAAGGTTATTTATATGACTGTATTACAATGAAAAATCAGAATTCACAATTTTTGTTTTGTCCCTGACCTCTTTTCTACTTAAGAATTTTAACTTACTGATCTTACTGAGAATGTAGACTGTAACCTGCAGTGTTTAATTGCTGGTCTCCTGGTTATTTCTACTATTCAGTAGTTTGTACACAATAACCATAGTAACTTTTTCAAACATTTATTCCCAAAAATATATCACCCAGTGGAAATTACATGGAAAGACAAATTTGAATAAAACTATTGACCTAATATGGTCCAGAATCATAAATAACCTTAAATATAATGAAAAAATGGATAAATATTTTCATAATATAAAATATAACATTTTAGTACTGTGTAAATATTTCTTAGGCTGTACCATTGTTCACAGAATTATAAAAAACCAGTTTGTTGTGTATAGGGGTAGACAGTGTGTAGTCATTAGACTAAATGATGATTAGTGTATTTATCTGAATCATGTTCCATTTTTTGCTTGGAAAATAACATGCTGGCTGAAATTGATTTACTGCTCTAAATAAACGATGTCCCCTTTCCTAAATTTTATGATAATCACTAAAAAAGCAGGAAAAAGAAGGTTGACTGAGGTCATCCTTACCTTTCTCCTTTGTGCTCAGGAAGCTGTCCTGTCTTCATGATCTGAAGTGACTAAAGAGAGTTGATCTCTACCCATCCTGTAATAAAAAGCACCATTGTTTCTACAGAAACAGTCATTTCCTTCCAATTTCCCTGGGTCTGTGTGATGGAGTGTGAGTATAGCCACTTGTTCAAATAGATATAAAGTACTAGAATGGGAGAATAATTATCAACGATAACTCCAGAATCAGAATAGTGTGATCTTCACTGAAAGGGGAGAGTACACAAAAACCTTCCCAAAAATAAAAGTCCTGGTCCAGACAACTTTACAAATGAATTCTACAAAACATTCAGAACTGAATTAGTACCTATCCTACACAGACTATTTCAAAAAATCGAAAAAGAAGGAGTTCTACCAAACACATTTTATGAAGCCAACATCACACTAGTACCAAAACCGAACAAGGACAACACAAAAAAAGAAAACTACAGACCAGTCTCTCTAATGAACACTGACATAAAAAAACTAAATAAAATCTTAGCCAACAGAATCCAACAATGCATCAAGATAATCCACCATGACCAAGTAGGATTTATCCCAGGAACACAAGAATGGTTCAATATCTGAAAATCAATAAATGTAACCCACCACATCAACAAAAGAAGGAAAAAAACCACATGATCATATCAATAAATGCCTAGAAAGCTTTCAACAAAGTTCAGCATCCATTTATGATGAAGGCCCTGTAAATTCTCAGGATAGAAGGACCATATCTTAATATAATAAAGGCCATATATGACAAGCCCATAGCCAATATCATTATCAATGGTGAAAAGCTAAAAGCCTTCCTCTTAAGATCTGGAACAAGACAAGGATACCCTCTTTCACCACTGCTCTTCAATATAATACTGGAAGTACTAGCCAGAGAACTCAGACAAGAAAAAGGCATACAAGGAATCCAAATAGGGAAAGAAGATGGAAAATTATCACTGTTTGCAGACGACATGATAATATACATAGAGAACACCAAAAGCTCTACAGAAAATCTAATCAAGCTAATCGGCCAGTTTAGCAAAGTAGCAGTTGATTTAATAAAATCAACGCACAAATATCAGTAGCCTTTCCTTATATAAACAACCAATCTGAAGAAGAAAAAGTTTTTTGAAAAATCCCTTTTAGAATGCAAGCTGGTCCAACCATTATGGAAAGCAATATTGCGGTTCCTCAGTCTACTAAGAATGGAACTTCCATAGGATCCAGCAATCCCACTCCTAGGAATATACCCCAAAGACACAAATA
>JAGFMF010011659.1:12303592-12320156 GCA_019455555.1 Galemys pyrenaicus | reverse complement strand
TGATGGTGCACTGGTGAGATGGTGATGGGGAATACATGGGGATTACAATTGATGGCAAGTATATGTAAATTTTAAAATATTTTAATTAAAAAAATAAAAAGAAATCAAATTAAAAAAAACTGACATGCTCCAACTCAGCAATGAATGAAAAGAAAATCAAAGGGGACAAGAAATAATTTGAAATAAATAAAAATGGATGCACAACCCTCCCAAATCTTTGAAATACTACAAAAGCAGTTCTAACAAGAAAGTTTAGGGTGATCAATACCAACATGAAAAAAGAATTCATAACCACACTTTATATTTCAAGAAACTAAAAAAGAAAAGCCAACTAAGCCTAAATTAACAGAAGAAAAGAAATAGCAAGATCAAAACAGAAAAAAATGAAATAGAGAATAAAACAAACAATACAAATGATCAATAAAACTAAGAGCCTGTTTAAGATGAACAAAACTGACTCAGTGGTGCATGTCTGAAAGCTTATCCTCTAAGAAAAAGAATAAGACAAAGGTGCCCTTTCTGCATTGTTTTTTGCTATAATACTGGAAATTCCAGTTAGAGGAAATGGCAAGACAAAGAAATAAAAATACGCAAATTACAAAGGACAAACTAAAGTTGTTATTTTTTGAAAATGATACATTATATAGAGAAAATCCTAAAGACTCAGCCAAAATCATCCTGAAAGTAATCAACAAGTTCACCAAAGTTGCAGGACATAAACTCAACATACAGAAATCGGTTGTTTCTATATGTTAACAATGAAACTTCTGATAAAGGAAACTATCCCATTCACAATAGCATCAAAAACAATCAAATATGTAGGAATAAATCTAACCAAGGTATTAAATGATCTGTACAAAAAAACTGCAACATTTAATAAAAGAAATTAAAGAAAATACAAATAAGTGGAACAATATTGATACTGATCCTATTCCTGGATCAGTAGATTTAATATTGTTAAAATGTCCATGCTATTCATAGCTGCGTATAAAGTCAATAAAATCCCATTGATACATTCAATATCAAAATCCCAATGTTATTTTTCAATGAAATGGAAGAAAAATCCTAAACTCTATATGAACTACAAATGCCATCAACAGTCAAAAAAAAAAAAATCCTGTTAATATTTCAAAATCTCTGGGCTTGAGAGAAGCTGCTGAATCGGAATCTGAAATTGAGCTACAATCCTGGGTGATTCATATGCACTTGAAGTTGAAAAGTACTGGTATATATGGGATTTACCAGATTCCCATGCTGACATATGAAGACAATTATTTGTGTTGGATACTTTTGTGTGCATTACTGATCTTTATCATCATCCTAGACATTGCTGAATATTTTCAAAGGTATCATCGCTGGTTTATTACTGCTGGCACAGAACTGTAAAACCGAAAATATACTGCCAACAAGTTTCACCTCTCACTTGGATTATAACTTTAGAAAGATTATTGAACTGTTTCAAACACCACTTCTGCAATGAACAATAAAAAATGAAGTCCTTGCAAAACTAAACTTGTATAAAATTAAGGCAGGCAATGGCTATAAGTTGCTAAACTCAGTTTATACTATTTTTTAAGATTTATTTTATGCATACAAGAGCTGGGGTGTAGGCTAGAGGTGCAGGGGGTGAGAGGAGTCATCAGATACAGAGTGGGGAGCAGAACAGGCAGATTGACACTGCTGAGGGGAGCAGCAGGTGAGACAGGAGAGGTCTGCTATGCCATGTGGGTTATCTCCCTGGCCAGGGATAGAACTCGTGCTGCAGTGGCTGTGGATAGCTTTATAGTTCTGCTACTTAAACCCTTGCACCACCAGAGAGGCCCCTCATGTTATCCTAGTAAATAAAGTTATCTTAAAGTATCTGTTATCGTTAATAAATAAATCATGTGGAACTAAATTACATCTCAACTTGTGGGTGTAAAAATCACAAATTGTCAAAAGTATTATGAAATCAAAGAGTATGGTGCCTAAAATTTTATGTCACAGAATATACCTCTCAGCCCTTTTTGAAAAGATGAATGAGTAACACCTTTTTGGAGATATCAAGGTGAGGTGTACCCACCACACCTCAAAACTTTAAGGATACAAAGGATCTAGTATTGACACATTTTCAGTGTTAGATTTTGGAGAAAACTTTAAGTCAGGTTAGCTCTAAGGTATTGAGAACTTCAACTTCTGGAAGGCAGGTGAGATCATGGGAAAGGAATAATAATCAGTATTCACTTTAACCTGATCTATTGGGGTTGGCAAATCAGGAGGAAAAATTTTCATTCTCTTTAGACCAGTGCACCACAGGGAATTCATGTGCTAATGTCTTAGGTGATAAGAGGAAGATGTACTAATGAGCAGAAAAGGAGCTGTAAGATCCTTATTTAGTCCCTCACCTTATCCAACCTGGATCTGGCGAGATATCGGAGATATCATTATTTCTTTCCCTACATTGGCTTCCTGCTTATTTCTTGTTTGGAAAAGATCTTCACTATCCATCATCAACCTATTTTGGAAGTAATTCAGCCTTCCACATTGATACCTCATCTCACAGACTCCCTAATTCTGTCTAGGTGAGTTAAAACTCAGTAGACGATGAAGGAAAGTTTCAGAGATTACAGAACCTGAAAATTTTACTGGAGTGAACGTAAGAGTGTAATCAGCCTAAGCCAGGGACAAGATGTTGTCATGTTTGTTATGTTTGCATAACTAAATAATTTATAACTAATTCATTTAACTTGTTGATATGAGTGTGTGTCTTTGATTCAACAATACAAGGATCATTGTCAACAAGTGAAAGGAATGAGAGTCCAGTAAGATGACAATGCAGGTGAGTGGACAGCAAAAAAAAAGTTCCAGTAAAATTAGAACATATTAAAGAGCTTTGTTCTTCAGGAGAGTAGTAAAATAGATGTGAAGTGTGCTGTAATGTGAGGCTTTTTTAAATTGCTAGATGGGGTATTTTTTGATCATGTTTTAAATTCACTCAAAGGGGGGCATATGCACCCCTTTGTTCATAGCAACTCTAGTCACAATAGCAAAGTTACGGAAACAAGCTAAGTGCCAAAGACAGATGAGTGGATAAAGGAGATGTATATTCACAATGAATACTATTCAGTTGTAAAAATAGATGAAATCCTGAAGTTTGCATCACCATGTGTGGAATTAGAGAGAATCATGTGAAATAATTCAAAAGAAAGACGAATACTGGATGATTTCACTCATTCAGAAAACAAAGAAAGAAAACAAAGGACAGGTAAACTAAACCAAAACAAGCCATAGAAATCTGACCAAGGCTACTACAAGGGGAGGGTGAGGACAGGAAACAAAGAGAGCAGGGGCCCAAAGGTCTGTGCTGGAGGATTATAGTGTGAAGAGGGTGAACCTACTCCCCTAACTAGTGTCACCTCCATAAAATAAAATGTTACCTCTGGCCCACAGAATCCAAAACAGTGAAGGTAAAACATTTAAGTAATGTTTTTGCAGCAATTCACATTACTTACATTTAATGTGTAAATTCCAATCTTTCAAATACTTTATTCTTCTTTTAAAATCCTTCTTTATTCTACATTGTATATTTCTTTTTTCAAAGTGTGTGTTTATTCCCTTTGTTCAGTATTCTCTGTGAGTGTTCAAACTGTAAAGTGGCTTAATATTGTCAAGATATCATTCCTTTCTTATTTGAACCAAATTATTTTTCACAGCTTTGTTATTCTGGAATTCAGGGAAATAAAAATAGGTTTGGCATGTTGCCAGAGGCAAGGAAGTACTCTCTTCATCACAGTCTCTCAGGGACCAACGGAATTTATTTAATCTTCCACACCCTTCTGCCTATTTTTCCTTTTCTCTCTCTTCCTTCCTCCCTCCCTCTTTCTACTTCTATAAATAATATTTTTTTCTTTAAGTGTGGAACAAATAATAGTCATATTAAAATGGAGCCCCAATTTTCATACCCATGGGGGTTCACTAACAGGAAATTAGGTACCATTTCTTCCTTATTTTTCAATATATTATTTGTATTGAGATATAATGGACATATAACACTACTTTCAGATGTACAAGGTAATGATTAAATATATGCATACGTTACAAAATGATCACCACAATAAGTCTAACATGTTACATTTTTTCTTCCTATGAAAACTTTTAAGATCTACTCACCCAGCAACCTTCAAAAAAGCAATAAAGTAATCTTAGCTATGGTCCCTATTCTGTACTTTAACTGCAGGACTTATTTTATGACTGGAGTGCTGCACCATTTTCGGTGACATTTCTTATTGCATTAACATTGGTTTACAACACTTTACATGATTTCAGACAATAAGTTCACACCTCTTAGACGTATGTTACCACACATGCCCACCATCAAAGCACCAATAATCTTCCACCAGAGACCACTGAGCCCTCTCTCTACTTAGCTCCCCACCTTCTACCCTCCCCTCTGGTAGCCTCAATTATAGGTCATATGTTTTGGGTTTGTCTTGATTTAGTTGTGTCTCTTCTTTGCTTTGTTCCTTTATATTTCATGTAGGAGTGAAATCATTAAGTATTTATTTCCCTTTTTCTTATTTCACTTAACATAATCTCCTCCAACTCCACCCACGTTGTGGCAAATGGCAAGATTTCATCTATTTTTATATCTGAGTAGTAGTCCTTTGTGAATATATACCACAACTGCTTTATCCACTCATCTATTGCTGGGCACTGAGGTTGTTGCTTTAAGTAAGCAATTGTAAATAATGTAGCAATGAAGGTAGAAATCTAAATGTCCCTTCAAAATAATGTTTTTGTATTCTTTGGATAGACGGGAGATTGGAGAAGAAAAAGGAACCCTCATCCACACTAATTGGGAATGTAGAATGGTCCAGTCCCTATGAAAACAGTATGGTTTTTCAAAATATTCAGAATAGACTTGCCAGATAACCTAGCTGTTCCACTCTTTGAAGTCTCTCCAAAGACTATTTCTTCATTCTTTATGGTAAAGATAATCTGATGCGGACACATGCCTGTATCATACACATTGCAAGGAGTAAAAAGATCCACAGAGTAAAATAGTCTCAATAGCATAGAGTCTCACACTCTGCTCACGCTCGCGCTAGCGCACTCTCTTTCTCCCCCTCTCTCCCTTCCTCCCTCCCCACTCTGGTTCCGTGTGTGTATGTGCGTGTGCACATGCGCACATATGTTCATACATAAACACTTCTCAGAGCAGGGCTATGTATTAAATACATTATAAAGTCCATTATGTGGCCCCTAAAATAGAGAAGCCAGAATAGTAACCAATATATGGAAATAAGAATAGTATCCATTTCTATTCATCAGATTTATTTGAAACAAAATTAAGTAAAAGAAATGCAGTGTGAATCACAGATTTCCCGTGTCTTCAAGTGTCTCAGTAGAAGGGAGACAACCTTATTCCTCAGCATTCTCTGACATATCTCATCTCTCTCCCTCTTACTCATTCTGAAGACATGCTGGATTCCTTTTGAACCTTGATTTTCTGAAAGAAGTTCTTCAAGACCTTTGCATTGGTTAATGCATCTCATGGGGGCATATTTCCCAAGATAAACCCTTATCTCCTGCTCTCTCTCTCTTTCTCTATTGAGGTCTTTGTTCAACAATTTTCTGATCTACTGGACAAACACTTGAAAAGGCACTCCTAGCCACTTTCCTTTTTTATTCATATCTCCTGTCACATTATGATGTGATATATGAATTTTATATTTGTGTATATTTTTCTCTAACTTTGAATTACAGGAACTTTTGTTTCTTGGCAGCCAATCCTCTTTGCCTCATTGTGTTCAGTACTCAATTTCTATTCCCCAAATATATGACATAATTTCTTATTAAAGTATATAATACATGACTTTTGGAGGGGAAGTTGCATATGGGATGGGAATTACTAGTTAGGGATGGCACAGGGATCCATGAAGGGCACAAATGTCATACGACCATTATAAATATTGATTTCATTCCTGCAAAATATAAATTATGGAACATCTACTATGCTAATAATATTTATGACAAAATTAGTCTGATTTTGCTTTTTCTTGGTAGTTCTCTCCACATGAAATCAGGAAATGATACACAAATTGCAGAATTTCTTCTTCTGGGATTATCAAAGGAGCCAGAACTGCAACCACTTGTATTTGGGCTTTTCCTCTCCATGTACCTGATCACTGTGTTGGGAAACCTGCTCATTATCCTGGCCATCATCTCAGACCCACACCTCCACACCCCCATGTACTTCTTCCTCTTCAACCTGTCTTTTGTAGACATTGGTTTCACCTCCACCACCATCCCAAAGATGCTGCAAAACATCCGGACACAGAGCAAAGCCATAACTTACGCAGCTTGTGTCACACAAATGAACTTTTTTTTGCTTTTTGGAGTTTTGGACAATTTTCTTTTATCTGTGATGGCCTATGACCGCTTCATGGCCATCTGCCACCCCCTGCACTACACGGTCATCATGAACCCCCGGCTGTGTCGGCTGCTGATTTTGGTGTCCTGGATCCTGAGTGCCCTGAATTGCTTGCTAGAAAGTATTATGGTGTTGCAGTTGACCTTCTGTACAAACTTGGAAATCCCCCACTTTTTTTGTGAACTCACTCAGATGGTGCAGCTGTCCTGTTCCCACACTTTTGTTAATTACTTAGTGTTGTACATTGCAGTTTTGTTGCTAGCTGGCCCTCCCTTAATTGGTGTTCTTTACTCTTACTCTAAGATAGCTATCTCTGTATGTAGGATCTCATCAGCACAGGGCAAATATAAAGCATTTTCCACCTGTGCATCTCACCTCTCAGTTGTCTCCTTATTTTACTCCACAGTTCTAGGCGTGTACCTTAGCTCTGCCGGTACTGACAGCACACACTCAAGTAAAACAGCCTCAGTGATGTACACCGTGGTCACACCCATGCTGAACCCCTTCATCTACAGTCTGAGGAACAGAGACATGAAGAAGGCCCTGAAAGCACTCTTTAGGATGGCAGCTCTTAAAGGGGCAGTGGTCCTGAGACTGAAAAAGTGCCCATGAATGCATCGCTAAAAGTCTGTGCCAAATGCTGTGTTTCATTTTTGAGACTGCAAAACAGAATATGTTTCTTCTACTTATAGCCTGTCATTTCCATCTTTGATCTCAACTTCTCTGAACAGTTTATGCAATGACTTAGTTAAGCTCTGTGATGTCTCTGACATTCTACTGTTTTTCTGTTGTCATTTTGCCACTCTTCCAATGTTACTCCTCCCCACCCCCCACTTGGATTTGAAATATTTGAAAATCCCAGCTATCTCAAGAGAATGTGAATTTCAATATGAATTACTTGTCAAATGAAATGTATCATACTGATTATTTTTTTCCTTTGTTTGACTGGAAGAATAGTCACAAGTTGTATACTATTCCTGTGGAAAAACTCCTCTTGGCAACTGTAATTATTTGTATAAATGTATAACAGAAAAACCTGAAACCACTGTTTTTCACTTTTGTGTACTTCATTCCTGTGTATATTGCTATTTTAGTTGCTCATTCTGTTCATACAAACTTTAACATACTGATGTTTTTCTGCACCTAAGTGCCTATTCTTTTATACAGCTTGATATCCACCATGTCCACTATATTTACTAGCAAAATTTGATAATAGAGTACATATATCAAAGTGGAATCTGCATTAAAAGGCAAATATAAATAAGTAGATTGACATAATCTGACTTAGAATAGCATTAACCTTATGTATGATGAAACAAAATATTGAATCAAGCATTGATTGCTACATAAAATATTTCTTTTTCAAGAAGCTTATTTAGTTTTGAAATATGGAAGATCAAAGTCTATTTGTCAGGGGATTTATTCATAGAGATGATGGACCCATAGCATATTTATGTTTTTGTTTTTTACTTATCTTCTTCTTTTTGCTTGAAATTTTCCAGGACTGGTTCTTTCTGTTTCTCAAATGAAATATCCCTCACTACCCCAAATTTTGTCATATCCACTAAAAGGGAAGCAAAGGAAAACATATATGCTTTTATGCATATATATGTGCTTTTCATGATCAAAATCTGGATTACCATGCAAGTATGTGATTCAGGGTCACAGGTTTCATACAAAAATGAATGTCCTTCCAGCCTGTTAAAGTTATCTCACAGGGAATCCCAGTGGAGTGTTTGTTTCATATAGTTATCTAAAATAAACTGGAAAAAAAAACCAGAATAATTATGTGATTTTTTAAATTTTTTTATTTATATATATTTGACACCAGTTGCAATCCCCATGTATTCCCCATCACCATATCACCAGTGCACCAACACCTCAGTCCCCCCGTGCTCCCATCTGCCCTCCAGAATAATTATGAATGGTATTTTCAAATAACAAACTCATCCCTGGAAAGAGAGGAAACAGATTGTTGCCATTGTCCTCAGGATGGCCTCAGTTAGTTACTGCTATAATACATCCTACATGCCATCCTAAAACATTTTACTATAATGTCTTTATAATCAAATGGGATAAGAACAATAATAATAATAATAATAACAATAAAGACACAAAAACCAAAAATGAAAAGAGAAGGACAAACTGGGGACACTTGGTGGGGAGGGAAGAGGGGAAGGATGGAGGGCAGATGGGAGCATGGGGGACCAAGGTGATGGTGCACTGATGAGATGGTGATGGGGAATACATGGGGATTACAATTGATGTCAAATATATGTAAATTTTTAAAAAATTTATATATTATATATATATATATACATATATATATAAAGGAAAAAAAGAAATCCTTGTTCCTGGAGCCAAAAAAAAAAAAAAACTGAGTTGTTCTGACCTTTATTGGGCTCCCCCTAAGTCTGTAGTTGAGTCTCTACTGTGTTTCTAAGGTTTGTCCATGACGGATTAGCCTGCAGTGTTCTCACTTCAGCCTCCATTTGCGTATGTAGCTAATCTTCTAGTTTATGGAGAAAATAAATTTATCAAATGGGGTTGCTTTAAACCTAATTCCACAGTTTTTCTATCAATCTAGGAAGTGTTCCTTTTTCCAGTTAAGTAGATACCTCTGCCGCTGTTAGATATTGCTCATCCACCTACGCTCTGCGTGGCATCCGGAGTCCCGCGCAACTGGAATCTTTTAATTCTAATTAATTTGTTGTAGTACAATTTCATGTAGTAGATGGTACATATTTACTGTGTAAGTTAAGGAGTTAATAGTCATAAAAATTAAAAGTAGATGTTTCATAGTTCCATTTGCATGCAGCTTGAGAAGATGCTCAAGTTTTAACTGCTTTGTTATGTTACTGTTACTTAATTCCCCTAACCTCCTTTCCTTATTTCTGAAGGCAATGTAGAATAATAAACATAACCTCCAAGAGATGCTGTGAGGAGAAATAAAATGTGTATAAATACTTTATTGCCTCAAAAGAAACTATTCAAGGGTAAAGATATGAATATGTATGTGTGTGTATATATTTCAAATAAACATTTGTACACATACCGCATCATTTATAAGTCCTGATATTAAGTTAGAGAAGAAAATCCTTGAGAGAAAGTTAAAGTATTAAAAAATGATAAATTCACTGTACCAGCTAATGAAGTTCAGTACCTCCAGGTTGAATCTCATTTCTTCTATTTAACATGGAATTTCAACACAAAATACCTATACACAAGTGAAACTAGATGAATGGAGATACTTAAACTTGATTCCTGCAAACAAAATTTTATTGGCTGTATATCTGAGTTAGATTCCTTCTGGTATTGTCACAAATTATCACACTAGGGACTTTTTAAAAACTTGAATTTTTTTAAGAGGATTTCCTTGTTCCAGTATATATTCTTCATTCCTTTGTCATATATTAATTGTCATAAATATGTGGGGGGGGTGGTTCTGGGTTCTCAGTTTTTTTCCTTGGCCTGTGTATCTGTTTTTGTTCCTGTACCATGCTATTTTAATTGTCTTTATACTATAGTTTGAAGTCTAGAAGTGTGATACCTCTATTTTTCCCCTTTTAAGTCAGGAAAATTTTGGCTATTGGATTTTTTTGTGTGGTTTCAAATGAACATCAGTAATTTTTATTCTAGCTCTTTGAAGAATGTCACTGGGGTTTTTATAGGGATTGCACTGGATCTATAAATCGCTTTGGATAGGATGGCCATTTTGACAATGTTGACTCTTGCAGTCCATGAGCAGGGAATGTCTTTCCACTTTTTTTTTTTTAAGATTTTTTTAATATTTATTTATGCATACAAGAGTTGGGGTACAGGCCAGAGGTGAGAGGATTCACCAGAAAGAGTGGGGAACAGAACAGGCTGTTCTGTTCAGATCAACTGAAACACACCGCTGAGGGGAGCAGCAGGCGAGGTAGGAGAGTTCTGCTGTGCCATGTGGGTCCCCTCCCTGGCCGGGCCAAATTCACTTTGCATTGACTGTGGAAGCCCCACAGTGCAGCATTCAACTCCTTGCACTACCGGTAGGCCCTGTCTTTCCATTTCTTTGTGTCTTCTACTCCTTATAACAATGTTTTGTTTTTTTTTTTTAAAGATTTATTTATTTATGCACACAAGCACTGGGGTACAGGCCAGAGGTGTGGGGGGCGGGTGAGAGGATTCACCACAGAGAGCAGGGAGCAGAACAGGCAGATCAACGGAAGTACACTGCTGAGGGGAGCAGCGGGCACAGCAGGAGAGGTCTGCCAAGCCATGTGGGTCCCCTCCCTGGCCGGAGGCAGGGGTCGAACTGGTGCTGCAGTGGCTGCGGTTTGCTTCATAGTGCGTTGCTTAACCCACTGCGCCACCAGGGAGGCCCTATAACAATGTTTTATAGTTTTAATTGTGTAGGTTATTTATGAGAGAAGTACGGCAACCACTCCTGAGGGGAGAAATCCTATATTATGAAAAAATAACAAGGTTGTAAAATAAAAAAAAAAAACATGAATTTTTATGATAAAAGACATATAGGCCTTAATCAATGTCTGCTTGACTAAGATCTAGAGGAATACTCCCGGAGAGAATGAATTTCCTTCTTAAAACACTTTCCAGAGCCACCAGCTTACTTTGGCTCTGGCCCTTCCACCATCAATGTCAACTGCATAATATTTTCAGATGCCTCTATGACTCCAATTCTGCTTCTTCTCTCTTCCACACTTAGTAAGAGGTTATAATTGCATTATATGAACCTGGCTAATCCATGATAATCTTCTCATTTTAAAGTCAGTGTTTAGCACCTAATTTTGTCTGGTGTCCCTTCCTATTTTAAGGAACATATTCAAATATTCTGGGGCAAAGCATATGATATCTCTTGGAGAGTTTGTTATTTTCTTTTTGGCCTACTACAAAGTCTTTCTCAGATGTATATTATCTTACATCCCAAGAGCTTTTGTATTTAATTAGGGTAAAACTGGCTTATAAACTGTACAGAAGTACAGCTTCTGTACTTTTTCAGAAAGTACAGCTTCATAGTTCTTCAGTTATATGTACCACACCAAATTTCTAATCATCCACCATCATTCAATCAACTCACTCAACTTATTCTTCCTGGCCCCAGCCCCTTCTACTCTGATTGCTGGAATCCAAGGATTTCTTTTTGTTTCACTTTGATTGACCATTTGTTTTGTTTATTTATATTCCACATAAGAGTGAATTATAAAGTGTTTGTCTTTCTTTTCTGATTTACTACACTTAGTGTAACCCCTCAAGGTTTATAACAAATGGCAATTTTTTTGTTTTTTATAGCAGAGTAATATTCCAGTGTTTCACATACTACATCTTCTTCATTCATCTGTCTATGGGCATTTAAGCTATTTCTGTATCTTGGATATTGTGACTAGTGCTGCAAAGAACATAGGGGTGTATATATCATTTTTAGAATAAGTATTTGCATATTTGTTAGCTATATACATAGAAGTGAAATTTCTGGATCATATAAAAGCTCATATTATTAATTTTTTGAGGAAATGATATTGTTTAACAAAGTACCTGCTCCAAATTACATTCCCACCAACAGTTTATTATATTTTACCTCCAAACATTGTTTCCTATCTTTCTGTACAAGCCATTATCATAGGTGTAACATAATATCTCCCTTTCCTTTTTATTTGCATTTCCCTATTAGTAAGCAATAATAGGCATCTCTTCATGTGCTTATTGGCAACCTGTGCCTTCTTTGGAGAAGGATCTATTCAGATCTTCTGCCCATTTTTGATAAGGTGCCTTGTTAATGTTGTTGTTGAATCCCAAGAGTTCACTATATTTATATATATATGTATGTATATATGCATATGATATACATATGATAATCCCTTGTCAGATAAATGAGTTGCAAATATGTTCTCTGAATCAGGATATTGCCTTTCATTTTCATGGCAGCTTCATTCTTTTGTAGTACAGAAGTTTTTGTTTGCTATAGTCCTGATTTTTTTATTTTTGCTTTTTGTTTCTCTTGCCACCAAGGTTGAATATTCAAAGATATCTTTCTGGGTGGCTTAGTGACAGGTATGGTATGGTAATAAGCATCTTAATAGGTGTGACCCTATACCATATACAGTATTGTAAACTGTTACCTAAAAAAATATATAATATCCATACTACCCAAAGCTATGTATCAAATTTGATGCAATCCCTCTCAAAATTCCAATGACACCTACCACAGAAATGAAAATAAAATTTCTAAAATTTGTATAGGACCACAAATGCTCTGAATTGTCAAGGAAATCCTGAGAAAACACAAAGTCAAAGGCATTAAACTTCCTGATTTCAGCTGTACTACAAAGCTATATCAATCAAAACAATATGGCACTAACATGAAACTAAACATATATACCAATGAAACAGAATAGAACCAATGAACAGAAAAAAATGCCTATGCATACTACACTCTAATATTTGACAAGAGAGACAAGCACACTCATTTCAGAAAAGAGAGACTTCTCAACAAATGGTCTTGGGGAAACTGGATAAACACAGGTAGAAAAAATAAAATTGGACCCCTATACTATTCTCACAATAATGAAATAAAAATGCATTAAAGTCTTTCTTATACATAAGACATGATGCCATAAATATCCTAGAAGAAAAGATAGAGAGGATTCTCATTATTTGTCTTTACCAGGCTGGTCTGAATATGACACAAACAACAATGATAAACATCAACAAGTGGAACTACCTCCAATGACAAAGCAGCTACACAAATGCCACATGATTTCACTTTAGTGGAATATAAAAAACATAACAGATCAGTGGTTACCAGAGGGGAGGAGTTTGAAAGTAGGTAAAATGGGTGAAAGGGGCCAATAAGTACAAACTTCCAGTTTTAAAATAAGAAAGTTTTGGGGATGTACAGCATGGTGACTATAATTAGTAATACTATCTTGCATATTTTAAAGTTGCTAAGGGAATAAATTTCAAATTTTTATAACTATGTCTGGTGATGGAATGGTAGCTAGATTATTGTGGTGGTCATCTCACAGTATACACAGATATCAAATCATTAAGCTACATACCTGAAACTAATGTAATTTATGTCAATTAAAATTCAATTAAATAAAGTAAAATGAAAATGAAAAGGTTTCAGTACAGCAAAAGAAGTAATCAACAAATGAAATAAAAATGTAACCTATAGAGTGAGATGAAAAGCTTGCAAGTCATTTATTGGTTAAGAGATTGATATACAGAATTATAAAGAAATCATGCAACTCAATAACAAAAGCAAATAATCTGATTAAAATAATGTTCAGAAAGACTAACTATACATTTTCCTAAAGACATCAAAAAGCAGCCATCAGGGACATGAAAAGATGCCACACTGCTAATCATCAAGGAAATGCAAATCAATAAAATAAGTGATTAACAAGTACTGGTGCATATTTGAAGAAAAAGGAACTCTGTTCACAACTCATGGGAATGTAACTTGGTTTAGCCATGATGGAAAGCAGTCTAGAGGTTCCTCAAAAAATTAGAAACAGAACTACCATATGATCTGATAATCTCACTTCTGGGTATGTATCCAAAGGAATAAAATACAGAATTTGATAAATTTACCTTTACTCTATTATCAGCACAGCATTCTTTCCAGGATCTGAAAATATAGAAACAATTTGTTTCTGTCAGAGGATGAATGGATAAAGAATATAAAGTATATATGCACAATAAAATATTATTCAGCCATGAGAAAGACAGAAAACCTGTCATTTGCAACAACATGGGTAAACCTTGAAGGCTTTATGCTAACTGAAATAAACTAGAAAAACACCATATGATATCACTAATATGTGGAATCTAAAACAACCAGATTCATAGAAACAATAAAGAATGGTAGTTATAAGGAGTTGGAGAGCAGAGAACTGCGGAGATATTAAAGGGTACAAACTTGCAACTAGAAGATCAATAAGTTCTGGAGAGCTAATGTGCAACATAGCTACAGTCAACAATACTGTATTATAAATATCCATTGATAAGAGTTGTGATAGTGTGGCATGATAAGAGTTGTTAAATAACAATATGGTGGTAATTGCAAGATATTAGTGTATCAAATCAACACATTATATACCTTAAATTTATGTTATTTGTCAATTATAACTAAATTTTAAAAATTTAAAGAATATAGTGAAATCTTGAATGGGAATCTTTCCTAATATTTACTTTGGGAGTAAACTGAGTCAAGCTGGATTTTGATGCTATAGAACTTGGTTTTCTTTTGGGCAGGGGGGTTCCTTATCTTTTTTAATATTTTCACATGTTCAGACAAAGCAGTCACTTTCTAATAAAAAATATTCAACTAAAAAATTTAAATATAATTAAAAGAGAGTGAAAGATAAAATGTAGTTAAGATCTGTATCCTCCCAAAAAAAATAGAAAGCAGAATGCTGTACATCCATGTTCAAAATGACATTATTCTTTATAGCTAAAATATGAAAGCAACTCAACTGTTCATCAATGGATAAATAGATAAGTAGCATGTGGTCTATAAAAACAGTAGAATATTATTCAGCCTTAAAAAGAAAAGAGATTCTGATACATTCTGTAATATGGATAAACTTTGAGTATATTATAGTGAGTGAAATAATTCAGTCCAAAAAACAATGTTTGATTCTAGTTATATGGGGTACATAGAATAATCGAAATTATAAAAAGAAAAGGTAGAATGATGGTTGCCATCATCTGGAGTATGAGAAATAGGGAGTTATTGTTTAATGGAGACAGATTCAGTTTTAAGATGAAAAGCATTCTGTGAATAAGTGTTTGCAATCTGGAAGAAAATATACTGAATTTTTATTGTTATAATACAGAAACTGAGAGTGGTTAAAAATAAGCTGTATCCACAAATAATTGTATATGGGAACTTTAAAATTTCTACATAAAATTGGAAACTTGAGACTTTGAAAACATTCTCAAATGTGACCATGTTTCTTCTATTTCATTCTCGAAACATTTTATTACCAGAAGGTGCCTGCCAACCCTGTTTGGCTTGAGCATTTCATGGGAAAACTATTTTAACTATACTCTTTCTCTCCTCTCTATTGCACAGTAATTGTATTAAAGTTCTTTTCTGTTGAAGGTCTTACACTCTAGAGTATGCTTTGTCTTTATGGGGCAGATGGCAGAACTCATTTAAAGCAGGCTGGTTTGGGAGTTCCAAGATACCCCTCATTCTTCCTGATAATAAAACCAGCTATAGAAATGAAAATTTTTTAAGTCTCTACTGCTCTAGCAAAACCATTATTTGCTCTAGCAAACACTACTGAAAATATCCAGAGGCAGAAACCAGAGGTAGCAATATGAAGCTGGAGGGTGAATGTATAGAATCAGTGGCCCTTACAAATCAACCTAGTTATCCCCTAGAAATAATTTAACAATATATAACAATTCCACAGAGTGATGAACCCCTCCCCCTAAAATAACACTTTATCAGTACAATTTCTGTACTGGCAAAGTTGCAGCTCTCCTGCCTACCTGTGACTACAAAGGTGTTTCTTTCTTAAACCTACCCTTTCAAAAAGGCAGTTCTTTCTGCCCTTATGTCCTATAAGAATCCCTTTCTTTTGTTTCCCTTTTTTTTTTTCATTTTTAATACAATAAGCCCTCCCTTTTAGATATAACTAAGCATCTCTGTCTCATGAGGAAAATCATCTAGAGCTACTGACAGGGGAACTCTGGTGAAGCTTTTCTCTGAGGCAAGCAAAGGACCCCAACACCTCTCAAAAACTGCATCACATCTATTTCAAAATATCCATGTTGAATAAACATTACTGCTTACAGTGCAGCTAATATATAAGCACACAGGCTATCACCTCCCACCGAGGTGATAAAAAGTTCCCCTTTTAGAGACCCCTGAGTCGTACAGATGAAAGACTGCATGATTAAACCTGCTGTTCCTTCCCTGTACCCAAAGTGTCTACCCCTTTCTCTCTCTCCCTATCTCCATATTTCTCTCTCCATGTAACTTCCTTGTTGGGCCCTTGAGTATGACCTTTATCCTAATGGATCTGTGGGTAATAAATTTTCCAACCATTATGGAAGGCCGTATGGAGGTTCCTCAGTCTACTAGAAATGGAACTACCATATGATCCGGCAATCCCACTCCTAGGGATCTACCCAAAA
>JAGFMF010011659.1:12267266-12284582 GCA_019455555.1 Galemys pyrenaicus | reverse complement strand
GGAAGGAAGGAAGGAAGGAAGGAAGGAAGGAAGGAAGGAAGGAAGGAAGGAAGGAAGGAAGGAAGGAAGGAAGGAAGGAAGGAAGGAGGGAGGGAAGGAGGGAAGGAGGGAAGGAGGGAAGGAGGGAAGGAGGGAAGGAGGGAAGGAGGGAAGGAGGGAAGGAAGGGAGAGAGAGAGACCTGGAGGAGGCACGTGGAACAGAGGCACATGTGAGGAAACCACACTTGCTTCTTGGTCTTGGACTGGTTAGAACAGGTGTGGGTGAGAGACCCTTGGGGAGGTTAACAATGGCAGCTTCCATCTTGATTTTGATTTTGCTCTTTTCCTCCCAGATTTGTCTGACTCTTTCTGACCCTTTTCTATGGGTCTTTACTGAAAGGTCCTTTAGACGTGTGGCAGGCTTTTGGGCCTTGCTTTGGGCCAATCCTATTTGGCTGGACTTTTACCCTCAAGGAGATGGGTAACTCTGGAGGCTTAACTTAGTCACTATGTTCTTTGTCCTTTCTGTACTGTACCCTAATTGTATTAAAGTTCCTTTCCATTAAAGGTTTAATATGTTTGTCTTAATGCAGCAGATGGCAGAACCCATTCAGAGAGGGCAGGTTTGGGGGTTCTGGGGTGTTCCTCTCCCTGCCCTGTAACATTATGAGAGGTATATGAAGGGCCAGTGTCAGATTTAATAGTTTTAGGGACCCCCATTATAGCAAAACAAAAAAAGTAAATGTGAAATTGACATGCTGGGTAGTTTTGCCTGATAATGGGGTGGTCCAGAAGAACCCAGAATGTGTCCAGAGACAGAGAAAAAGCTAATTTACCAAAATCTGGGATATGAGCACATCCATTTGCCATAATTCATTGGATTGGAGGCTTTGGGTTTTACTCTGGAATGAAATGGGGGAGTGACTAAAAGATAGCAAGATGGACACTGTTGAACAATTAATTTTGCTTGTGACTTGGTCAATGTAAATTTTTTTGAAGCCCTTTGGCATTAACATGAGTAAGCTGATGCCAGTGTCAAAGATCAGTAAGTACAGAAGCAACCAAATGATCTGCCTGGGAAAAGAGATCTAATGTGAGTAATGTAAATTTGTTCAGTACCGCAGTGTAGTAATTTTTGGATGTCCAACAATAAAGAGTTAATGGGAGAGTCTTTTGCAAGAATGTGTACAGTCTCTAACAGGAAGAATATGACTAACATGCTATGAATCAGTCACAATGTTAAGAGCATGATGTTCATCAGTTAGAAGCATATAGATGCTGATTCAAAAGAATACCTGCACCCCTATGTTTATAGTGGGACTCTTTACAATAGGTAAGACCTGGAAACAACCTAAATGCCCAAAAACAGATGAGTGGATCGGGAAGCTGGGGTACATATACACAATGGAATACTATTCAGCAATCAAAAATGAAAAACTAGACACATTTATAGGAACATGGATGGAACTGGAAGGGATTATGCTCAGTGAAATAAGTCAGCAGGAAAAAAAAAATACCAGATGGTTCCTCCCCTAGGAGGAATATAAGGGAACCAAATAAGGATCAAGGAAGGAATAAGAACAACAATAATAATAATAATAATAATAATAATAACAATAAAGACACAAAAACCAAAAATGAAAAGACAAGAACAAATTGGGGACACTTGGTGGGGAGGGGAGAGGAATAGGGTTGAGGGCAGATGGGAGCACGGGGGACTGAGGTGATGGTGAACTGGTGAAATGGTGATGAGGAATATATGGGGATTACAATTGATGTCAAATATATATAAATTAAAGGGAAAAAATAGAATATAAAAACTCACTGGCCTTTTTTTTTTATGGAATCACATTGCAACTACTCTTTTGTGTCTGGCTTTTTGCTCAATATCATATCTGTAAGACTTGTTCATGCTTCAAGTTTGCCTTAGTTCACTTTTTTATTTCTGTGTAGTATGATAATATGAATTTACGGCAATTTATCTATCCATTCAGTTGCTGTAGACATTTGAATTGTTTCCAGGTCACAGTGACCCAAAGGTCACTGGCCTATTTTAATAGACTTAGGCTACTTTCCAGCCACTCAGGGCTTCCCAATCCTAGCACCAGCTTTTGCCCTCTCTAGTTGGCTTTTAGCACCTCTCCTCTCCCTGGCTGCAGAGAACTGGGCAAGGGTTTCCTCCCTCAGCCACTCTTGGGCTCTTCTCATGCCTGCCCCTTCCTCTACTCTGGCCATTGCTTCTTTGGGCTGTGGCCCGGGAATGTCGGGCAGTACATAGGCTGCTTTCGGCCATCAAGGCTTACTGGCCATGCCTCTTTTTTTCATCTCCTGGGGTGTACAAACAACACCATCCACACCCAGAGTCTCATAAACAAAACATTAACCTGCCAAAGTTCTCCAGCCTTCTGGCAGGATTGTCAGTCCAAGTGCATTAGTCCTTTTCTTGCTTCAGCAGTGGGTGAGCTCCAAATGATGAATTGCAGTACTTTCTCCAAGTCTCCTTCCTCAAAGGTTGTGGGCTGGTTCACGGGCATCTCCTCCTCCACTCAAGTTCTTGTACTGCAGCTCCTGGACCTTGTCCACCTCCTGTGCTCCTCCAGCATCTTTGGCTCTTCCCATAGGTCCTGGACTTTGGCCACCTCCTATGTTGCCATTGTGGCTCCAGCATTGTCACATGCTCATGGTCTGCCACCTCTCAGTCCCTCCTGAAGTCTTCTTGGGCTCCACACCTGATTGCATTGAATAATCCTGCCAGCTATGCCAGTTGTAGTGCCAGGAAGGACACCAAGGACAACTGTAGCAGCAGGATGGGAGCACAGGACCAAGGTTCAGGATGGTTCTGGGCAGATGGGTCAAGGAAGGAGAGTCTTGGAACCCTCAGTGGCTTTTCATGCTTTTATTAGTAGAGGTGGCCAGGTACATGGCAGACAGAGATGCCGGGGGGCCGGGAGGCTGGCAGGTCTCCCAGCCCCCAGCGCATCTTACCCTCTCAGTTGCTTCTTCTCTCTCTGCTGCTGCTGCTCGTCAGTACTGTCGATCGGTCCTCGCAGTTCTGTCTGTTCAGTCCTCGCAATTCTGGTGTCCTCATGACGCCGCCCATTTATGCCCGTGTCCCACTTGCGCATGCCCACCCTGGAATGCTCGCAGCACCACAGGTGTCCATCATCACAGTGGTGGGAGGGTGGAAAGACCTGATAATTCTCTGACCCTACAACAACCAAGCAAGTTCTCGGTGATTTCAACATATGGGCAAAGGAAGGAGTCCTGGAGCCCTCAGTGGTTTTTTATGCTTTTATTATCAGAGGCAACCAGGTACATGGCAGGCAGGAGAGCCGGGGGACCAGGAGGCTGGCAGGCCTCCTAGCCCCTGGTGCATCTTCACTCTCTGGGCTCTCTAGCCTGTCATCTCCACTCCTTCTCTTCTGCCACTTCTACTTCTCTTGTTCTGCTGGCACCCTCGTGATGCTGCCCTTATGCCCGTGGCTAAGCCCAGGTGCACCCACTTGTGCATGCCCACTTAGGCACGCGTGCAGGACCTCAGGTGTCCATCATTACACCAACGGCGGGAGGGTGGGAAAGCCTGATAACATTTCTCTGACCCAACAGGCCACTTGTGGGAGACCAACTCCAGTGAACAGGGTTAAGAAGAGAACCTAGAAATAAAGAACTGACAGACACCAAACAGAGTTTAAGAGAAGCGAGAGCCAGGGGACGCAGACTTCTCAATACAACCACAAGCCTATCCCAAGTGCCTGGAGCAACTCATATTTATTGAGACAGACCACCCCTGAGGTTAGTTACAAGCCAATGGCATATTCTTTTATTTCTTAGTATTCAGTATTATTCTGGCACACCTTCACCACCAAGGTTCTGAGTTATCAGTTATTCTGTTCTCTTTTCTAATGTAGTTTGTTTCCCACACATAGCTTCACTGACACAAGAAAGAACATCCTGATGTGCACACGGGCCAGTCTTCGGACCAGTCTTCCAGCCATGACGTTTTCCTTGTCTCAGCACTTAGGTGTCCCAACACCTTAGGGGTCTCCAATAGGTTAAGATTGCTTTGTTTCTGGATGTTCCCCAGCATCTTTGGGGTAGTTTTTGAGGTGAAGCAGATGTCCACAAACAGACTAGAAAGGAAGAAACACATGGTGTGTGGGGATGTGAATCAGAGCTGGTAGCCAAGACAAAGATCAGGGTTCCAGCCACAGTGATCAGGGCCTGGGAGAGGAAGAGCCCACATACACAGGCTGCAGTTCTGGTTCCTTTGGTGATCCTACAGTAAAAATTCTGGTTTGTCTACCACTGGTTTCATGTAAAACAGGTGACTATCAGGACAGAAACAAATAACAGTCATTTTCACAGAAACTATCCCTACAAACATAGTGGAAATTCTGACACATCTTTCATTTTTTATTTTTTGCATGGAACTGTGCTCTACATATAACCCGTTGTGGATCTCAGAACTGAAATACTGGAATTCCTGTCCACCCCAACCTCTTTCCTGACTGGCTGTGTACCCTCCTTACTGCTGCTTAAATGTCAAATCACATGGAGTCCATAACTTGTGTTCTTGCTGCACTTTATTATTTTGTTTTCAAGGAATCTTGTAAACAGAAATGGTTCCCCCTGATCATATGTGAGATATTATATCACCTCTATTTTAAGGTTCATATTTTAGGGTATGAGAACTCAGGTACACATGCCCTGAGAACTACCTAATCATGCCCCATTTGGTAAACGTGCACACAGAGCAGGCTATGACCAGTCATAATAACTAGGACTACCATGATCTGAGCCATGCTCTCAACAACAGATCATCATCCCCATAAAGTATAGCAACAGCACCCAGCTGTCAGTCACTTGCCTATAGAAATGCAAAAATGCAGATCTGTTTTAATATGACATCTTGTGTCCTATATTTAAAAAAACCTAAAAAGCAACCACAAAAAAAAAAAAAAAAAAACCTGAGAGAGAAGAAATAACTGAATAGAAGGGGTGGTCCAGGCGGTCCTGGAAACTGTGTAGCAGTGTACACCTTGAGAAGCAAGAGGATAGTTCAGCAGGCAGTGGGAGCAAGGAGGAGTGCTGGCAAGAGCCTTTTAAAGAGATGTAGGATCGACTAGTTCGCATAATTGCAAAGGTGTACTCCTGGGCAAAGATGACAGGCTGGTTTGTGACTCCTGTGGCAAACAATCAACTTAAGCCCAGAGTTTAAGAATCCATTAGAGGAAGAATTGGGGGTGTGAGGAGGGGCTGGTTGGCTGCATGTCAAAGGGGCATTCTTGCATGAGCTGTTTCCACTGTTTCTTGGAGTTGGTTAGCCCTGGGTAGGGTAGCCCCTCCAGAGTCAGCAAGGTCACTCAGATGTTAAATCACCAGAACAGAACATTAAAGACATGATTAATACACACATTCAAAGTTCCTAGAACCAGGGCATGGATTCTTTTGGAGAATACTATCCAGGTACCACACATCCTTCATGTTGGTTGTGGTATTTTTTAAATACTTTTAATTTTAACCTCTCTGGTTGTTCTTATTTCAATAGCAAAGAATATTTCAACAGAATGTGAACCTACAGTCTGAAATGTCAGCTGCTGGTTCAATATTTGGCATTGATGTTGTTTTCTAGTGCAGTTTTATATTTCTTCCACCTTGCAGTTATGATGGTGTCTTGCATTTCCCCCCATTTTTAAAATTTGTGACCACAGCACACATGCAGTGCTTCGTGAGGCGGTGCTAATCAGCGGACAGCGGACAGCAGCAAAGTCAGTCAGCCTTTCAGACCACAAAGTGGGAGGTGTCCTCAACCATGAGTGTCTCCTCTCTGTTGCATCACAATTTTCTACTCCAGAGAAACCTTGCTGTTAGACCTTCGTGATAATCATAATATTTTTAAAATTTTCTGTGCATTGTGATATTTTTACATCTTTGGAGTCTTTGTGGCTGGAGATGATTCCCCACCCAGGACTAGACGCTTCAGAGTCAGCTGCTTGCGTGGGAAAAGTCATTCTTACATAAATCAGCTGATCCAGGGAGCATAATCCAAGTCCCATCTGTTTCTCTCACACACTAACTGACATATCTCCTGCCCTGAATGAACCCATGACAAAGTAATAGAGAGCCATTATTCCAAAAGCCAGTGAAATGATTCAGTGATGAATAATAAGCTAAATCCTATCTACCTTTACCCTGCAGACTCCCAGTAAAGATTCCCTTCTGCTGGCTTTTTCTTTTGACTGACCAGGTACTTCCCCATACCCTCAAATGGTTGGGTACTTCCTTCTCTTGGGATTGTAACTGGTAAACTTTCAATCCATTAACAAATACATTTTACAGAGAAATTGCAATAAAGAAATGAAAACTCCTTAAACAAATAAAAGTAGCAAGCTCTACTTCCAAAAATCTGATTAAATAATCATAATTTCTGGTTCTCACGTTTTGAGTCCTAAGGTCACAGGCATTTCTTCAGTCCAAGGGACAATTAGACTTTTATTGTTTCCTTCCAATAGAGTGTTTTCAGGGCCCTCTTTATGTCTTTGTTCCTCAGACTGTAGATAAAGGGGTTCAGCATGGGTGTGACCACTGTGTACATCACTGAGGCTATTGAACTTGAGTGTGAGTTGTGGGGAGTAGCAGAGCTAAGATACACTCCTAAGACTGTACAATAAAATAAGGAGACAACTGAGAGGTGAGATACACAGGTGGAAAATGCTTTATACTTCCCTTGGGCTGATGAGATTCTACATATGGAAGAAACTATCTTAGAGTAAGAGTAGACGATCCCAGTAAGGGGCGCACCACCTAAGAACCCAGTTGCAAAGTAAATCACCATGTTATTAAGAAAGGTATCAGAACAGGCAAGTTGGATCACCTGGGTGGTTTCACAAAAAAACTGGGGAATTTCCAAGTCTGTACAGAAGGACAACCTCAGTATCATTAAGCTTTGTATCAAGGAATGCAGGACACTCAGGACCCAGGACACCAGAAGCAGCAGTCCACAGAGCTGGGGATTCATGATGACTGAGTAGTGCAAGGGGTGGCAGATGGCCACAAAGCGGTCATAGGCCATCACGGTCAGAAGTAAGTCATCCACTACTCCAAAGAGCAGGAAAAAAAACATCTGCATGATGCAACTTTTATAGGTTATGGCTTTGCTCTGTGTCTGGATGTTCACCAGCATCTTGGGGATGGTGGTAGAGGTGAAGCAGATGTCAACAAAGGACAGGTTGGAGAGGAAGAAGTACATGGGCGTCTGGAGGCGGGAGTCTGAGCTAACGGCCAGGATGATGAGCAGGTTTCCAAACACAGTGATCAGATACATGGAGAAGAAAATTCCAAAGATAAGGAGTTGTAATTTTGCATTCTCTGAAAACCCCATTAGAAGAAATTCTATATTTCCTGTAAGGTTCCCTGGTTCCATGTGGTAGAGGTAACTATAAGGATTGAGTTAAAAAATAATGATTAATTTTCACTTAAAGTCATTATTAACATGTTTAAATTTATGTTTACAATTAAGAAATTAATTTAAGTGTTTATGTATGAATCTTGTCCCATCTATAAAATCTCTTGTCCCTTATGTGCCTATAAATTTTTGTCCTATATTCAACCTTTCCCAAAAGCTCATCCTACCATTTTTGTGTGAAATTTCTTAGGCACTTGGAATATTCAGTGAGTGCCATGTTATGAGAACTAGCCAGGTCATGGGTACAGGGCTGTGGAAAGATATGTTTGTATAGATATCTTGACAGAATTATATGTATTTTTATTGATGATATTGTATATTTACATATGTATCATTTCAGTCTCATGATATTAATGAACTTATATTAATCAACTTATCTATAACATATAATTAATCATATTAACTTATATATAACCTACATCTTATTTCATATATATATAATGTGTTTAATAAGCAGAGTGAGAGTATTGAAATGGGCATGAGGGGACGAGGTGCTATGGGGAAACTGAACCAAAAGCTTCTTCTGGTTTTCAGCTTTCCCATTTCCACTTCATCACCTTGTCACAGCAAAAAATAATAAAAGGACAAAATAAATGTAGCCTGAAGTAAAGCTGTGATGACAAACATTTCACAGTAAGAACACACTGAGAGAAAAATGAACTAACAAAGAAATGAAATAACAGGAGAGATGTTAAAAGCACAAAGCTAGTGTTTTTGTTGTTGTTTGTTCTTTGTTTTAAGATAGAGTGGGAGGCTTGTTTTCCTGTGCCTGTTTTTCACTGGCTTTGTTGTGCTCCAAAGGGGCTGCAGCAGGTCCCTTTCTTGATTTTCTTATGCGGCACCTCTTCTTTTAACTTTTGGGTTTGGGTTTTGATCTCTTTTTGACAAGTCTGGTGGACACACTGGTCCTGGTTGTGGTCTTCATTCACCAGGCAAAGCCTTCCTGAGACCATGGTCTAGACACCCTGCTCAGTGTCCACACACATTTGTTTCATTGTCCTCTGACTGACATTATAATGCAAGTGCTGAGAATCTTCATCTGCTTTATCCACTTCATAATTTTCACTTAGATATGAATGCATTTGCCTAAAAATTTGCATTTATATGATTGATCATTTAACACAAATAGATTTTTTTGAAGTAAAAAATAACACAGTAGAACAAAATCAGTTAGATAAAGTGTTTTCAAACAACAATACTAATCAAAATTGAATGGAACATTGAAAACTCTCTGAAATAAGATATGCAATAGCAGGAACATACCACAATCAATGGGGATTAATAATTTAAGGCAAAAACCTGAATATAGGGGCCTCCCTGGTGGCGCAGTGGGTTAAGCAATGGGCTATGAAGCAAACTGCAACCTACCACAGCAGCAGGAGTTCGATCCCTGCCTCCGGCCAGGGAGGGGACCCACATGGCACAGCAGACCTCTCCTGCCTCCCCCACTGCTCCCCTCAGCAGTATTTTTCAGTCAACCTGTCTTTCTGCTCCCCGCTCTGTCTGGTGAATCCTCTCACCTCCCGCAACTCTGGTCTGTACCCCAGCTCTTGTATGCATAAATAAATAAATCTTTAAAAATAAACCTGAATATAAGAGAATAAACATATGATGGTCTAAAATTTTCTGGCACATACCACATGCTGAAAACTTTTTGTTCAGTAAACAGGGAATTAGGTCCAATAAATTTGGATTGTTAAGATATGGCAAGATTGTACATTTGTTGAAAAAGATTGAGCTGTTTAATTAAAGCAGACATAAATGGCTCTCCATCTGGAAGAAAACTGAAGCTGCTCTACACATTCACATTCTACTCTACACATTCACAAAAATCACTGAGGTTGTAGCTCAGTGTCAATGTAAATAGTATATTTTACTGAAAAATTTACAAAACTACTTATAAAATCTACAAGTGGGCAATATATTATTAATTAGGGTGCAAAACTTGAGGATGACAGCTATATCTAAATAATTTAAATATGAATATTTTTAGAGGGCAAAAATATTCCACCAAAAGGCAACTTAAAACATAATTTATAAAACATTTTGGAAGACTGGATACTGTAGGAAAATTCACAAGTAATCTATGGGCATATAAAAGCAAATTAAAATGTTGATCAAATATATAAATTATGCTCAAGCTCAGTTTACTGGGAAATCATAAAAGGTTCTAAGAAATCACTTTTATACCTGTAATTTTCCAAGAAAACATAGAGTATCACATTGATTCAGGTTAGAATTTCAAACTATTAACAAAGGTATGTTCTCTAATTTGGGGGGCAGGGCAAAACTGTGAAGTGTTGCATTGCTGGGAAAACATTGCAACATCTATAAATGGTAAATATATGGATATTCTTTAACTGGGGTTTCCCAATTGTCAGTGCTACTGACATCCTGCTAAGGGGATTCTCTGTGGTGTGTGCATCTTACGGAGATCACAGCATCCCGACCTCCACCTAGTCCTTTCCAGTACTGCATCTAACACATCTCTGGAAGTTGCTTTGTGTCTGCTGGAGTCTATAATCACTCGTTGTTGGATCACAGTGTAAACTCAACCACTGCAAATTATTTCTGTTGCATTAGTGTATTTATAATTTTGACAAAAAATATGAAAGAGCATCAAAAGAATAAATGGCACAGCCAAAACATGAAATTTTATGGAACTAACTAATGAATCAGTATCACACTGGCTGATTAGAGGGAGGTACATAAAGCAGAGTTTCATAAGAAGGAAGGAGGGAAAATGTTGGCGTGTAAGAGCATACTGAAACATGAAAAGCACTTTTCCTATGCTCAAGCTTCTACTCGTGCATTTGATTAAAAGTGCAGGAATATGCATTGTGTGCATATTATGGAAAGAAGAGTTTTAAAAGAAACTAGGACTTTAGGAAGGAAGAACGACCCTGAGAATGCAATTGGGTTAAGTTCTTTGGTTTCAAAACAACTTATGAAATAAAATATGTTAAATTTCTGAAAAATAACTTTATATATAGATACAAAATAGTAATAAATTAATGAAATTGACATGGGTTTCTAATTAAGGAATAAAATGCTAATGTACTGAAAATAAAGATTGTAACAGAAAGGCTTTAAAGAAGTATAGAGGAAGCTACCTATGCATCATTTCGCCTTATATGATAATACATGGATGGACGTATGCTCACAGAATATAAAAGTGATCTTTAGTCAAATGACAAAAAAGAATGATTTCCAAATGGGCAAAACATAATGCAACTTTTGGAAACAGATCTAAGGCCAAAAAGCTAAAATAAAGAATAGGGAACAGAAATGTGAAAACATGTTGCAAGTGTGTATAGAAATCTATTAGCAAAGAGTATGCAAAAGAAACTTCAGTTTCTTTTTATTTATGGAAAGGCTTTATATGGGAAGAATAACAAAGAGCTCAACTCTTTCCATAAAAAAAGCAAAGGATAAAATGCAATATGAATTCACTACGTAGATTCACAGTAAGATGAATTATTGTCAAAATTTATAAACATGTGCATGTTGCTTCCAAAAATCTGTATGTACAGAACCAAACAGAAAGTAGTAGTTGGTGAAAGAAAATCGACTCCTATTATTTTCATGAATTAATACAATTAAACTTGGCAATGAAAAAGACTTTACAAAATCAAAGGACTTCTACAGAAAATTTGCAATATAGAAAATACATATCTAACAAACTCCAAAACACATAAACCACACTGAAATATTGTGAAAGAAGTTTATTCATATACCTCCTTTCACATAATACACAACGTGTTTCCCTGTGAATATCCAGAGTCAGAGACACCGTGGAGACCATTGTTTATCTACTGTGTCACAAAATAACATTTTTAGGCATTCCTTGGTCTGGATATCTGTAATCTGTAGAGAAACTAGTCTAATATGCTCTAAGAATTAAATGTAAAGTGATTGTACATCACTCTTTAGCTATATGCTGTTTCTATACTCATGTTACTTGCAAACGTCCTGGGATTTATATTCTACTTTTATTGGAAGGATTTTAAGCCTCCATTTCCAATTCTCATTCAACTTTTATTTAAATCATTTCACTGACAGCACTGACCTCTGCATTACTAATTTTAATAATCACTTCAATTTCGATCATCATAACTAAAGCATCAATTAGTCAAACAATCATCAAACACAGTGATCTCTGGTGTCCAAACTGCTGGATTAGCTCTAGGTAAGTGTTGCTGGCTTTCTCTTCCTCTGAACTTCTGCAGAGCACACCTGACATTTGGACTCACCTGAGTTGGATTTTGAAAAGAAAGACCTCTGGGTAATAAAACAGATTCTGCCCAGGAGGGCTGATGACTGAGACTGAAGCACAGATGAAACAGCAGGAAGAAGGGAAGCATTGGTCTCCCAACCAGACCTCAACAACAGCAACCATATCCTGTGCAGTCCAGGTAGAACAAGATGAGACAGCAGCAGAGGAAATATTTACAACTCCCTGTATCTGCTCATTAGGCACATTTCCCTCCTGTTACTAATGACCTCTAATTACATGATTTCCCTGTAGGTCACTGGGTGGACAGAAGGAAAGTTTTCCTACTGATTCTCTGTTCCCAAAAGAGCAGATTAGATTCAGGTGAACTCAGTGCTTATTATTCCTTCTCCAAGAACTCTCCTGCCTTCCAGAAGTCTAACCTCACAGAACCTTATCCCAAACATGACTTTTTGTCTGAAGTCTAAGGTTAAGAAACCTCTGGATTTGGTCCATTAGGTCTTCAAAACATTGGTTTGTGGTGGTGACACAGTTCATGGTCTCCGGAAAAGCTCATTTTCCCTCTTTAATGTGGGAAAGAGCTGTGTTCTTTTAATATAAAATTTGGGATCCTTAATTATTTGGTTTTGTGACACAATAACCAGACAATTTGGAATTTCATCCTTTTAAGTTCATTGTGTCCTTCATGGTTGTAGGGTAAAGGTTGATTCAGGTCTTTCCACCCTCCCACCACTGATGATGGACACCTGCGGTGCTGCGAGCATTCCAGGGTGGGCATGCGCAAGTGGGCACACCTGTGTTGGGACACGGGCATAAATGGGCGGTGTCATGAGGACGCCAGAACTGCAAGGACAGGCCGACCGAGAGAACCAGCAGGAGCAGCAGCAGCAGCAGCAGCAGCAGCAGAGAGAAGAAGCAGCTGAAAGGGTGAAATACGCTGGGGGCTGGGAGGCCGGCACCCCTGCCTGCCATGGACCTGGCCACCTCTACTAAATAAAGCATAAAAAGCCACCGAGGGCTCCAAGACTCTCCTTCCCTGACCCGTCTGATCCCGAACCTGCTCCAGTGCTGCCACCTTCCTGCCGCTACAACGGTGAAGTATTAACTATGATACATATATATAATGCCATATGGTTGAACTTAACACCTTATGGAATAAATGTGAATTAATTTTTACAAAAGTCCATTCTACAAAGTAGCATGTTTATGAACTCACACTCCATTACAGAGTGCGACTCAGAGGCCCAGGTGACCTGTCCAAAGTTATAAACCGACGAGTGCTGGAACCTGACTTGAACTCGTCAGAATGCTGTCAGTCCAAATCACCAGCCCAGTGGCCCCACATCTGCAGTGCACAGGACAGTGAACAACACAAAGATTATCCAAATGTTAGCAGCAAGAGAGGAGAAAATCTAGGACCAGCACTTTTTCAACTTCTGGATTATATTATACATAATATATCATGTATTTTATATATTATTTTATATTATTGTTTTATATATTATATAGTAATATATAGTGTGTGCAGGAGTCACCAGGGATTCTTATTCAAACACAGGCTATGATTCCACAGGTCTCTGTGGTCAAAAGAATCTGCTGTTCTGGCCAGATCCAGGGCAATGCTAATGCAGCAGGTCAGTGTGTGGCTGCTCCTGAATAAAGGTGCTGGGTCTTGACATATAGTCAGTTTTACTCATTTTTAGTCTTTTTCCACCAAGATCATCTCTGCATGGAATTTTATGGGTTTTTTATTTTTAATTAATTTATTTATATATATTTGACATCAATTGTAGTCGCCATGGAATTCCCACCACCATTTCACCAGTGCACCATCACCTCAGTCCCTTGTGCTCTTTCTACCTTCATCCCAGTTCCTTGCCCTCACAAGGTGCCTTTGATTTGTCTTTGTCTTTTTGTTCTTGTGGGTTTTTTATTGTTACTGTTCTTTTCCTTGAGCCCTTTTTTTTGTTCTTTTATATCCCTCCTAAAGGTGAAACCATCGATATTTTTCTTTTTCCTTCTGATTTATTTCACTGAGCATAATCCCTTCTAACTCTATCCATGTTGCAGCAAATGGCATTAGCTTATCTTTTTTGATTCCTGAATAGTCTTCCGTTGTATATATGGACCACATCTTCTTTATCCAGTCATCTATTTTTGGGCATTTGGGTTGTTTCCAGGTTTTACCAATTATAAATAATGCTGTAATAAAGATAGGGGTACAGGTATTATTTTGGATCAGTGTTTTTGTGCCCTTTGGGTACCTAGGCGTGGGATTGTTGGGTCCTATGGTAGCTCCATTTTTAACAGACTGAGGAACCTCCATATGGCTTTCCATTGTGGCTGAATTAATGGAGGGTCAGAGAACAATCAGCTCTTTCCACCCTCCCACCACTGATGATGGACACCTGAGGTGCTGCGAGCACTCCAGGGTAGGCATATGCAAGTGGGCGCACCTGAGTTGGATATGGGCTTAAATGGGTGGCATCATGAGGATGCCAGGACCAACAGGACTGAGAGAACAGACCAGCAGAATGAGCAGCACAGCAGCCGAGAGGGTGATATGCGCCGGGGGCTGGGAGGCCTGCCAGCCTCCCGGCCCCCCAGCACCCCTGCCTGCCATGTACCTGGCCACCTCTACTAATAAAAGCATGAAAAGTCACCGAGGGCTCCAAGACTCCCTTCCTTGACCCGTCTGCCCAGAACCATCCCGAGCCTTGCTCTTGTGCCGTCCTTCCTGCTGCTACAATTAACTTGCATTCCTACCAGCAGGAGTAGAGTTCCTTTTTCTCTACATCCTCACCAATTGTTGTTGTTTTTGATATGTGCCATTCTTACTGGTTGTAGGGTCAGAGAATGATCAGGTATTTCCACCCTCCCACCACTGTGATGATGGACACCTGTGGTGCTGCCAGCATTCCAGGGTGGGCATGCACAAGTGGGTGCACCTGTGTTGGACACGGGCATGAATGGGCGGCCTCATGAGGATGCCAGAACTGCGAGGACTGAACAGACAGAACTGCAAGGACCGATCGATAGTACTGACGAGCAGCAGCAGCAGAGAGAGAAGAAAGCAGCTGAGAGGGTGAGATACGCTGGGGGCTGGGAGACCTGCCAGCCTCCCAGCCCCCCGGCACCCCTGCCTGCCATGTACCTGGCCACCTCTACTAAATAAAGTATGAAAAGCCACCAAGGGCTCCAAGACTCTCCTTCCTTGACCCGTCTGCCCAGAACCATCCCAACCGTCCTCCTGTGCCACCTTCCTGCAGCTACACTGGTGTAAGGTGGTATCTCATTGTGGTTTTAATTTGTATTTCTCTGATGATGAGGGAGGTTTAGCATTTTCTCATGTGCCTGTTGGCCATTTTCTGCATGGAATTTTAAAACAAAAGTGTATTTACTTAGTCTTGAGTCTATACAAAATTCTGTGTTTATCTTTTCAAGGGAATTTAAGTGATACAAAATAATATACTTATAAAATTTACTTTATGGGAAGAGGAATAAGTGTCTCCAAAAGGTGTCCACATCCTAATCCCACAACCTTTGAATATATTGTTTTATTTAGCAAGGAGTGTATAAGGTAGCAAATGGAATAAGGTTTCAGAAGGCTGACCTCGCATATGTTAATCGTAATTAATCAGGTGGAACCAACTTAATCACAAGGATTCTCTATATCTGCAAGAGGGAGAGAACACAGAAGAGATGGAGTGAGGAGTTTTGAAATTGTGAAAATGCTCACTTTGAAGATGAGGAAGGCCACAGGCCAAGACTCTGATGGCTTCCAAAATAAGAGCCTTGTCAGATTCTTACCTGCTGCTTCCAAAAGAAACCCAGAGGTGTAGACCTCATTATTTTGCCGAGTGTAGGGGCAGGATGGGGGTGGCACTGGAGCAAGGTTCGGGATGGTTCTGAGCAGACGGGTCAAGGAAGGAGAGTCTCTGAGCCCTTGGTGGCTTTTCATGCTTTATTTAGTAGAGGTGGCCAGGTACATGGCAGGCAGGGGTGCCCCCAGCGCATCTCACTCTCGGCTGCTTCTTCTCTCTCTGCTGCTGCTGTCGGGCCTGTTGGTTCTCTCAGTTCTGTCTGTTGGTCCTCACAGTCCATCCTCACAGTTCTGGCATCCTCATGAGGCCGCCCATTCATGCCCGTGTCCAACACAAGTGCGCCCACTTGCGCATGCCCACCCTGGAGTGTTCGCAGCACCGCAGGTGTCCATCATCACAGTGATGGGAGGGTGGAAATACCTGATCAATCTTTACCCTACAACGAGTTATACCCATTTCCAGATTCTGACTTTAAGAACACACATTTTGTTTGTTTGTTTTAAAACACTAGTGTGGCCATGTGTATGGCAGCAATAAAGTAGACATATAGTCAATACAACTTTGTTTCTGAGGAAACAATTTAAGCCTCTCCATTCATTATTTAGCTAGCCTTGGGTGAGGTCATTTTACATTGATATTCCACCTAAAATAGACAACTGAAGTCAGTTCGGAGGTATTCCAACCCAGTAGCTGATGCAAAGAATTCCCATTGTAGAAATGTGGATGTCATCCTCACTTGATGTCCCATTTGAGAGAAAGATGAGGAAAGAAATTCATTTCTAAAAGTAAGGTCACCTTTCTCCATTCTATATCAGAACTTACATCGTATGTCCTAAAATCATCTACTGCCAAACACTAACAAGGACATAAATCAACATTTTAATAATAAAAGAATAAAATACAGTAATGAAACTTCAAAAAAACACTGTAGGGTAAAGGTTGATCAGGTATTTCCACCCTCCCATCACTGTGATGATGGACACCTGCGGTGCTGCGAGCATTCCAGGGTGGGCATGCGCAAGTGGGCACACCTGAGTTGGGACACGGGCTTAAATGGTGGCGTCATGAGGATGCCAGAACTACAGAACTGTGAGGACCAACAGACAGAAATGCGAGGACCGACCGACAGTACCAGTGAGAGAAGCAGCAGCCGAGAGGGTGAGATGCGCTGGGGGCTGGGAGGCCTGCCAGCCTCCCGGCCCCCTGGCACCCATGCCTGCCATGTACCTGGCCACCTCTACTAAATAAAGTATGAAAAGCCACCAAGGGCTCAGAGACTCTCCTTCCCTGACCCGTCTGCCCAGAACCATCCCGAACCTGCCTCCAGTGCCGCCACCTTCCTGCCGCTACAATTGGCATAGTCGGCAGGATGGTTCAACGCAGACAGGTGCAGAGCCCTAAGAAGACCGCAGGAGGGACTGAGAGGTGGCAGGCCACGAACTTGTAACTTGGCAGAACAATGGCAGCACAGGAGATGGCTGAAAACCAGGACGCTGCAAGAAGATGCTGCAGGAGCACAGGAGGTGGACTGGTCTAGGAGCTGTAGGATATGACCTCAAGTGGAGGAGGAGACGTCCGTGAGGACCAGCCCACGACCCCTGAGGCAGCAAACCAACAGAGGACCACGATTCAGAGCTCACCCACTGCCAATGCAAGGAAAGGACTAATGGACTAATGGACTGACAATCCTGTCAGAAGGCAGGTTGTGTTTGTGAGACCCTGGGGGTGGATGATTGTTTGTACACCCCAGGAGGCATGGCCAGTGGGCCTTGGTGGCCAAAAGCAGCCTGGGCGTAGAAAAGCCCAAGAGTGGC
>JAGFMF010011659.1:12245162-12267026 GCA_019455555.1 Galemys pyrenaicus | reverse complement strand
GGGAAGGGAACGTGGCTTGTGGTGGAGCCCACAGCCGAAAAAGGGGACCCAAGAGAGGCCGCATGTGGAGCTTGTATCCACGGATCCCCGACCCGTGTGTGCGTGCACAGGGTTGGCCTGAGTGCAGGGTCTGCGTGTCACGTGTGGCTATGAGTGACAGCAGAGAGTACCCTGGGGATTGGGCGATAACCCCCAGAGTATAGAATCACCAATCCCGAGAGTGAGAGCACCCTGGGGGTGGGTGCGGTGTGTGGCTTGTGGCTGAGACCACAGTCAGAGAAGGCCAGGAAGCCTGACGACTCCTGGCGTGAGACGGCAGATGCCGTGAGTGTTCCCGCCTCGCATGTAATCGGCGCCTTCGTAGCAGGATCATCTGCTGGTGCCAATAATGTCTTTTGCCCCTAGGTTGGTGCCCTGCCTAGGTGTATTTGTGTCTATTTGTATGATGTAGTATTTGCTGCATTTCTTTATGTATAATTTGTATGGTGGAAAACCTGAGGGAGTGGACTGTAGGGTAAAGGTTGAGCAGGTATTTCCACCCTCCGATCACTGTGATGATGGACACCTGCGGTGCTGCAAGCATTCCAGTGGGCATGCGCAAGTGGGCGCACCTGTGTTGGACACGGGCATGAATGGGCGGCCTCATGAGGACGCCAGAACTACAGAACTGTGAGGACCAACAGACAGAAATGCAAGGACCAACCGACAGCACCAGCAGCAGAGAGAAGAAAGCAGTCAAGAGGGTGAGATGCGCCGGGGGCTGAGAGGCCTCCCAGCCCCCTGGCACTCATGCCTGCCATGTACCTGGCCACCTCAACTAAATAAAGTATGAAAAGCCACCGAGGGCTCCAAGACTTTCCTTCCCTGACCTGTCTGCCCAGAACCATCCTGAACCTGCCTCCAGCGCCTCCATCCTGCTGCTACACACAAAGTGGAGTTTAATTAGATTAAAAGCACATTTCCATTTCTTTGAACTTTCTTTTTAAAGATTTATTTATGCATACAAGAGCTGGGGTACAGGTCAGAGGCATGGATGGTGAGAGGATCCACCAGAGAGAGAGGGAGGAACAGAACAAGAAGATTGAAACACACTGCTGAGGGGAGCAGCAGGTGAAGCAGGAGAGGTCTGCTGCACCATGTGGGGGCTGCTGCCCAGCTGGCAGCAAGGATCGAACTCATGCTACAGTGACTGTGGTTTGTTTCATAGTGCATTGCTTAACCCACTGCGCCACCAGGGAGGCCCTTCTTTGAACACTATATTCTTGTGTTTCATGATGGAAGCTTAGTGACCACTTAGAGATAACCTAGGTTGATTTTTACTTATAACCATTGATAAATGTTATTTAACAACAAAAAAAAATTTCTACTTTCTTTGTCTTATAAATATCATTTTAAAATTTTGATGTATTGTGCCATCACTTCAAGTTGTTCCTATCTCCTTGTTATTTATTTTCAATGAGGTTGCAAGTTAGGTTCTATTGCTAACTAAGCTTTTTTTTTTCCAGCTTTTTCCCCAAACATCTTGTTCTTCCTTTTTATTTTTATACTAAAAACATCTCTTTCAAGTTTCAATAAAAATAAACAATATTACACAGGTGCGTCTGTCTGGGCACACTGGTGACGCTGGCTGTCTGGGCAGGAGAGTATAAACACGCCCTCTGCACAATGTGCTACCCTCCCCACCCCCCCGAGCATTTTCTCTGGACTCAACACAGAATTCCACACATCTGTTTCTCCAAACATCCATCTGTAGTTTTATTTATTGTCCCTTGTTACAATGAGCAATAAGGAACCTGAGGAAATTTAGATAAAAATTCCATTTTTATCTAACAAGAGTGAAAACTAATTGTGCACTTTCTTGGATATATACAACAGAATCAGGCAGTATTTGCTCTCGATTTTCATGTGGTTCTTTCAATTCTACTTATGCCTTTTATTTAATGTTTTTGACCTCTACTGAGTTATAATGACATTTTATTGCATAAGTGTAATGAGAGACTGAAGTCAAAGGCTGTTAGAAGAAATGTCCCCTGGAGGGTGGCTCAGCTAAGGATGGATAGCCCCACTGAAAAGGAACAGTGGGGGAGGAGACCTATAGGAAATATAAAGGACTGCAGAAGCAGCCTCTGGGATTCAGTCTCTGCAGGGATGATTCACCATTTTCAGAAAGTCAGCGTTTTCTAGGATTCAGCATTCCTGCCCCCAAAATACTGATCTTCCAGAAGGCTTGTGAGAGCCTCTGAACCACGTGGAGAGCCTTTCAGCAGCCAACATCAGAGAAGAAAATTTTGAGGCTCTGTGGGTTGCTGGGTAACTAAAACTGTTCCCAGAGCTGGGAGGGGAAGGCCAAGACCGGGGCTGGTCACCTCACGGAACTGTATGAGTGTGGGCCACTTAGGTACTTGGGCAGCTGCAGCTGCTGTTTCCATGTTGCTTGTCTGGTGCTGTGCTGGCTCATCTCAGCAGTTCTGGTGAGCATCTCCTGTTATGTCTTCTGCTGCCCCGGCCTGCGGGGCGACAACGGGGGCGCGCGGGAACCACCTAAGGAGAATGAATACACAAACAGGGAAAGCAGGGCAGGAAGGCAAGTCAAGGATTCTGATCAAGCCTTCGTCTTTATTATAAGGGGCAGGGATAATATATACACTTGGAGGGGTGGAAGAAAGGGGGAAGGGAGAAGGTTTGAATTTTAGCTGGCAGGAGGTTTCCGGGTGGGGTGTTTGCGATTTTAGGCCAGGCCTCCTTTAAAATGGAAATCCTTTTGTTCTCCTGGCGCCCTGACCGAGAGGTGGGAGACAGGTGAAACCGGACTGTTTGCAGTTCTGGCTCCCGACATTCTGCTATTGTTCTGAAGGACCAAGATTACTAAGTGGCATCTGTCACTGCTGAAGCCTCAAGGCAGAATGAATTCCTCCTCTATGCTACAAATGTTATGCCATTTATTAATCTTGTTACAAAGGCACTCCATGACTAGAGGTGACCTGGATTCTTATATTCCAAGATGACTCTCAAGACATAGGGTCTAAAATGTAATCAAGAGCCCAGGCACCTCTGCTGACTGTAAATACAACATACACACACACACAACCACAAGGAGTTATCTAAATCTACCAGAATCTGGAAAACAAAGGTCCTTCTTAGGCAGTCTGGCTCTTATCTAGTACTGTGGCTGGTGATGTAGTTATACGAATTTTCTGCTCTTAGCTTCCATCAGAACCATGGGTAACGTACAGTGGAACTGAAGAAAACAGCTCTTGTCAGCTGTTGGGTAAGCCCCTAGCAGAGCAGTGGGCATGGCAAAAGGTATGCCTCATTCCGAACCATGTGTTGATCCAAGATGTGACAACCAGGGGCTCATCCTCCTTGGTTCTTAGCCCCAACAGGGAAAGAATTCAACATCTAGACCAAAAGGTTAGCAATTGAGAGATTTATTGGCAAAGCATCAGAGAGAAAGCCATCCTCTGGGAGAGGGGATCTAGGGCAAGATGCACAGGGCAGGTTCACTGTTGATCGGGACAGATGGGTAAAGACAGTCCCAGAGCTCTCAATAGATTTATAGGCCTTTAAAGCTTGCTCTGGTAACCAGGTATAGGGTCAGAGAACTATCAAGTCTTTCCACCCTCCCGCTGCTGGTATAGTGATGGACACCTGTGGTGCTGCGCACATGCCTAGGTGGGCATGCGCAAGTGGGCGCACCTGAGTTTGGACACGGGCTTATATGGGCGGTGTCATGAGGATGCCAGTACCGACCAACAGCGAGAGCACCAACAAGCAGCAGTGAGAGCAGTGAGAGAGAGAAGAAGTAGCAAAGCAGCTGAGAGGGTGAGGTGCGCTGGGGGCTGGGAGGCCTGCAAGACTTCTGGCACCCCCAGCACCCCTGCCTGCCATGTACCTGGTCATCTCTGACAATAAAAAATGTAAAAGCCACTGAGGGCTCCAAGACTCCTTCCTTTACCTTGTCTGCTAGATCAATCCTGAACCTGCCCTGTGTCACCTTCCTGCCACTACACCAGGTACACAGTGTAGTGCCAGAAGGGCCCAGAGCAGGTTGTCTATGATCAGAGCAGACGGGTTAAGGAGGAGTCCTGGAGCCCTTGGTGGCTTTTTCCAGCTTTTATTACTCTACATCAGAGGCGACCAGGTACACAGCAGGCAGAGGAGCCAGGGGGCCAGGAGGCTGGCAGGCTTCCTATCCCCCTGCACATCTTCACTCTCTTGGCTCTCCAGCCTCCGGTGTCTCTGCTACTACTGCTGCCTACTCTTCTCTTTTTGCTCTCCCTTCTTTGCTCTCTGCTGCTGGTGTCCTTGTGACACTGTCCTTATACACCCCCGTGTCTCAACCCAGTTGCACCCACTTGCATATGCCCACACCCTACTCGAGGTGCCCGCCATCAGGCATGCATGCAGGACCGCAGGTGTCCATCATTGACACTAATGGCAGGAGGGTGGAAAAGTCTGATCACATTTACTTACAACAGGCACAGCAGGCAAGGAGTCTGGCATGCCAGGGGCAGGCACTGGCCAGGCAGGGAGGCCAGGACACTCTGGAGTTCCCCTCAGCTCCCAGGTATATTTGGGCTTTTTATCTGGCCTCTCTCTGGTATTCTCATCTTATGGTCTCACCTAAGACTCCCACCATAGCCGTAGCCCTGTCTCCTGGTCTCTGGACACAGGTCCCCACACTTACACATGCGTACTCTGGGCCCATGTGTTCACAGTCATAGCCACCTGTGCCCTGAGCCTGCCTCTCAGGCCCAGGCATCCATGCTAGAGGTGGGAGGGCAGCAAAAAGCCTGCTAACTTCATCTACCCTACAGGGGATCTGAATGGGTTGCCACTGCATAGCTCAGGGAGTAATGCTTTTATGGGTTAACTGAGTGGAAGAACGCTGGAGTTGGGCACCCTATGTGGATCCTGCTGATTGGCCAGTCCAGGGTTGTCAGTAGAACATTCCAATGAGCACCATGTTTATCTGACTACCTGCTTAGTTGCCAACTTCCTTCTTCAGTGTGAGCACTGACTGACACACATGGGTACCTCAAGTCAAGGCCAAAACTGAAAGTACCACAGGCAGTTCTCTAACCCTGCCCCTCTGCCTGTCCCACTTACCCAGGTTTGGAGAGTGACTTGGTTTCCTAATACACAGAGCAGAACAGGCACATAGTCCAGCCCCTCCTCTTCCCTCCCAGGGCTGTCAGTTTACCTTAACTGAATCCAGGTTGTTGCCTCTCCTTAAAATAGGCCATGGGCCTCCAGAAGGACAATTCCCAGGTGTTTTAGTAAGAGAACTGCCTGTCGGGCAATTGAAGGCACTCACTAAAATAATCACCACTGCAAAGCAAATTCAAAGTTCAGTAAAATAGAAATATTTTAGAGGTTATTCAGAACCAAACTAAGGACCCTGCCCAGAAAACCAGAATCAGATTTCTCTGAGTGAATGGTCCCCCCTCTCAGTGTTTTTCATCTCTGTAGTACAGGAAGGCACAGAGCAGGTTGTCCATGATTCCAGCAGGCAGGTAAACGAGGAGTCCTGGGGCCCTCGGTGGCTTTTTCAGGCTTTTATTGCTCTTTCCATTATTAGTGAGCAGGTACATGGCAGGCAGGGGTGCTGGGGGGCCAGGAGGCTGGCAGGCCTCCTAGCCTCCAGCTCATCTTCACTCTCTGGGCTCTCTAGCCTCTCGTGCCTCTGCTACTACTGCTCCTTCTTCTGCCTTTCTCTCTTTTGCTTGTGTCCTCATGACGCCACCTTATACACCCCGTATCTCAGCCCAGGTGCGCCCACTCGCGCATGCCCACACCCTACTTGAGGTGCCCGCCATCAGGCATGCGTGCAGGACCACAGGTGTCCATCATCGACAATGGCAGGAGGGCGGAAAAGCCTGATCACTTTTCACAAGCTCTTCACAAGCCCACAAGTTTATACTGGTGAATTTACACACACAGAAAGAAGACATCATTGCTTTCTTAACAAAGGAAAGAACACATCTAGTTAATGGCTAACATTTTTAAATAATAATTTATTCTTTTAATTGTGGTAACATGAGGATGCTCCCTTTCAGATAACACCACCAAATCATTCATATCCATCTCCATCATCCACTGTGCTCTTTCCCTCACTGCTCCTACCCCCTCCCCACTTTGGATGCCTCAATACTTTAGTCACTTTTCAAGGGTCATTTCTAACATTTTTTACTTAACTAAAGGAGGTTGATTTTAACAAACTTAATTAACTGATAAAGGAGAAGCACTGTTCATAATTTCGAAAAAACATTTGATCTTACAAAGCTAATTTAGCCAACACTATTTGTGTTTGGGAAGATGTAAGGCCCAACATTATTTGAACCTCTTCTCTTAAAAGGGCTCCTATAGATGTGGGGAAGGAGTTGGGCGATTATCTCACTCTCCTTCCTGCAACTCCCAAACATGACAGGAGTTCAGGCTGGTCTGACAATAGCAAGGCACGGAGCGGGTTCTCAGTGATTCCCAGAGACAGTCACGGACTCCTGGAGACCTCAGTGGCTTTTGCAGGCTGTTATTACATCATTATATCAGAGGTGACCAGGCAGGGTGTAGCGGCAGGAAGGTGGACGCACAGGAGCAAGGTTCGGGATGGTTCTGGGCAGATGGGTCAAGGAAGCTGAGTCTTTGGAGCCCTCAGTGGCTTTTCATACTTTATTTAGTAGAGGTGGCCAGGTACATGGCAGGCATGGGTGGCAGGCCTCCCAGCCCCCAGCACATCTCACCCTCTCTGCTGCTTTTTCTCTCTCTGCTGCTGCTGCTCCTTCATCCTGTCGGTTCTGTTGGTCCTCGCAGTTCTGTCTGTTGGTCCTCGCAGTTCTGGCGTCCTCATGACACCGCCCATTTATGCCCGTGTCCAACACAGGTGCGCCCACTTGCGCACGCCCACCCTGGAATGCTGGCAGCACCTCAGGTGTCCATCATCACAGTGGTGGGAGGGTGGAAATACCTGATCATTCTCTGACCCTACACCGGGGAACCAAGAGGCTGGCAGACCTCCTAGCTCCCAGCGCATCTTATTCTCTTCCCTGTTTTCTTTCTCCTGCTGGCGTCCTTGTGACACCACCCTTATATGCCACATGTCTTAGCCCAGGTGTGTCCACTTGCGCATGCCCACACCCTACTTGGGAGGTGCACACCATTAGGCATGCATGCAGGACCGCAGGTGTCCATCATCACACCAATGGTGGGATGGTGGAAAAGCCTAATCACCTTTCCATTTACCCTACACAATTTAATCAGTCATGGTCTGCAGAGAGTAACAGCAGCCCCAGTGATGTAATTTCCTGGATCTTATAAGTAAAATCTCACTAGCATAAGAAAAGCCAGACTTATTTTCTTTTAACTTTACAGTGCTTGCTCTGATTTATCTGCTCGTTTTGTCTGAATCTACTCTCTAAGCTAAAGATCAAAAAACTGTTTCTCGCCTAGATAGGGGGCAGGGGAAAAAAAAAACTGTTTCTCATAAATAAAATCCAACCTCCAGCCTGTTTTTGTTTTAAAATATCATTAGAACACAGCTGTAAGGTAAATGAAGATTGCTCAGGCTTTTGCACCATTGGCCTCTGTGGCTATCACCTGCAGCCTTGAACACAGGAAGCACTTGTGAGCATGGGTTGAGGGTACACATGCCAGATGGTAGACACCTAAATTATGGTGTGGGCATATATAAATGGACACACCTGAGCCTGGAGGCTGAGCCTATGAGCTTGGCAGAGGACAGTGTGGTGAAGAGCAGCAAAGAGAGGTAGAGAGCAGCAGAGAACAGCTATGAGACAAAAGAGCTTATAGAGATTCTGAGGGTGGCCCAAGTTTCTGTCTCCTGGCTGGTTTGTTTCCCCTGTGTATTATTAGAAAATTGGTGGGGATGATGCCAAGCATTCCAAGTTTCTATTTCAAGCTGCCTGAACCAACAGTAAACCTACCTCGCCTGGAATGTATGCAGAACAGCAGCATAGCAGGATGAATGGGGAAAAAAGATACGTCTACATCCTAAGTCCCAGTAACGATGAGTGACCTTGTATGGAAAAAGGATCATTACAGATATAATCTCATCTCTTAAGATGAGATCATCTTTGATTCTCCAGGTGGACCTTAAATCCAATGATAGGCATCCTGATAAGAGACAAACACAGGTGAGAAGACTATTTGACTGTGGAAGCAGAGATGGGAATGATGCCACCGTAACCCCCTTGGAGACACTAAAAGCAGAAGAGACAAGGAAAGAAGTATCCCATAGATTCTCAGAAAGTAGCTGTCTCTACTGAGATCTTCATTTCAGACTTCTGGCCACCAAATTAGAGAATAAATGCTTAAAGTGACCCACAATGGGATGGAAAATGACAGAATCGGACATGTAGTTGTGATGAACTTAATGCAACACACACACGCCCCTTGATTCTCAGTGATGCATTGCAAAACTGAAACTTATGTTATAATGTAATGTTACTTCAATACAAAGATAGAAAATCATTTAATACAAAAATTATAATAACTAACTCAAATTTACATGAACAAAACCTTATTATTGAAATGCGATGTCACATGATAAAGCAGTACAGGGCCAGAGTGTAAGTCTATATTGACAGAATTCTACTGTTAACACTGTTTAGAAAATATTAAGAGTTGGCTGAAATGCTTAGTGTGTACTTTAACATGTAACTGCTTCTACCATGGAATATATACCCAGTGGGATACTAGTCAGTTATAAAAAAGTTGAAGTCATTTCTTTTGAGACCAAATGAATGGATATTGACGTGATTATGCTAAGTGAAATGAGTCAGAAAATAAGACACTTGATGATTTCACTTATTTGTGGATTATAAAATAACCAAAGAAAACAAACTGACAAACACATCAAAAAATTGTTCTTAAACTGAAAACTCTACTGGTAGAGAGTAGGGGGTAAAGAGAAGGGGTTCAGCAAAGGATAAGGATAGGAATTCCCACATGGGAATTTTGGTAGAGGATAGGTGCAGTGTGGGCAATTATGGTGGTTTGAAAATGTAACCCCCAAAACCTGTAATTAATGTAAACTGAAAGATTAATAAAATTTGAGGGAAAAGGAACTAAAGGTGAAGACTTTTTTTTAAGTAGGCTATATTTCTGTGATGTCTCTAGTTTGTCTTTTTTGGTTGCTGAATAATATTCCATTGTGTATATATACTACATTTTCTTGATCCAGTCATCCATTTGGGGACATTTGGGTTGATTCCAAGTCTTACCTATTATAAATAGTGCTGTGATTAATTATAGGGGTGCATGTTTTCTTTTGAATTAATGTTCTTGTGTTCTTTGGGTAAATCCCTCAGAGCAGGATCACTGGGTCATATGGTAATTCCATTATTAGTAGACTGAGGAACCTCTATACAGCTTTCCATAGTGGTTGGATTAACTTGCATTCCCACCAGCAATGCAGGGGGTGGGAATTTTTTTCATCACATCCTCACCAACATTTATAGTTGCTAGGTTTTTTAAATATGTGCTATTCTTACTGGTGTAAGGTGGTATCTCATTGTGGTTTTAATTTGCATTTCCCTGATTATGAGGGATGTTGAACATTTCTTCATTGCCTGTTGACCTTTGTATCTCCTCTTTGGAAAAGTGTCTTTTAAGTTCTTCTGCCCATTTTTTGACTGGATTGTTTACTTTGCTTTTGTTGAGTTGTGTGCGTTCTTTGTAGATATTTGTGATCGGTCCCTATCAGTTGTATGGAGTGCAAAAAATTTTTCCCAATTAGTGGGTGTCTCTTTGTTTTAGGTAATGTACAGTCACAGAAATATGGTTGGAACTTGAAGGGATTATGCTCAGTGAAATAAGTCAGAAGGAAAAAGAAAAATACCAGATGGTCTCACTAATAGGAAGAATATAAGGGAAAAAGGAAAGAAAAAAAAAAATAACATCAATAATGACGACAAAACCACAGCTAAACTAAACAAAAATAAACAGACAAGTACAAATTAGAGACATTATGGAGGGAAGAGTTAGGGACTGGGATAAGGGCAGTGACAGGAGGACCACAATGGACTGTGGTGATGGTGCGCGGGTGAATTGATGGTGGAAATTCTAAGGGAACTACACCAAGAAAAGAAAGCAAACATTGTAAGAAAAATAAATATAAACAAATAAAGTTATATTTTTTTAAAAAGTAAGCTATCATCCTGGAATATACATGAACTATGATACTTACTAAAGATTCTGAATGTTTCTCTTTCCTTTGAAATCCTAATTAACTGATAGATCACAGTTCAAAACTTATAATATTAGCTCACATCTATTAGCAGTATTCAAACAAATAACCTCTCACAGGCTAATTATCATGGGGAGTAATAAGGAATGCTCCAAACTCTGTTATAGAAAAATCACTAATTTTATGCTCCAGTGATTACTTTGAAAACTATTTTGGTTGTTTGTTGTGGCAACAGATAAAATTAAAACTTCACAATTATCTACAGCTATATCTGGAAAATCCATCTATCTACGCTTTCCTTCCTAACTAGAGCAGAAATTACAGACCAGGAAGATGTGAACAGTGAAAAACACAAAAATCATGAAAAAATTTTAAAAGTAAGTCCCTTATTAATTAATAAAGATGGGCTATCGCCTTTGGATTGGAATACCCACCCAATGGACTTGTTTTGACACTGAAAATATCAATCGCTGACTGTACAGACAGTCAATTCATCTCATACTGTACTTCTCTCACCTCTATATGCACCTTTATACTAAGGACAGAATTCATGACAAAGTCATTGGACAGTTCTGTTGGGAGTTAGACGTGGTCCAGATCCCTGTTCACAACTCCAAGTCAAGGTGCTTAGAACTTACATGGCCCCGCATTTGATAGAAAAGAAACTCCATCTCAAATCTTGAGGAAATGCTCATGGGAGAGGACAATGGATGTCAGACCCAGGGAAGGAGGACAACCATGATTCAGGGTCGGGGGGAAGGAATACATCTGTCAGGCATTCAAGATGCTCCTAAAACTAGCAAGAAAAAAAATTAAATCAGGAATTGCTTTCTAGTTTGTCTTCCACACTCCTGGGAATCAAATTGTTCAGAGAATAGTGTTAACAGTGGAACTATTAATTTAATGAGCACTTGTGAGAGTTGAACCTCGGGGGACACATCCGTGGTGAATATGCACCTGCACCTCTCACCTACAGCTGAGCTGTCCAGGAAGGAAGGAGTTCAACTTGTCCTTTCAAAGAACAGATGTCCTGTGCGGCCTCACTGTCTTTCTTTTCAGCAGTGAATATCCCTCACACGTGACAAAAGAATCCAGGGGCTGGAGGCTCAGCTATGCCCACAGAGCACCTGCTGTGGGAAACAAGTGTGGAGGCAGGTCAGAGGGTGAACATTGGTGGGAAGAATGGAAATGACATGAGTCTCCATTCACTCAAAGCATTCTAGGCAAATTGATAGCTTCATGTTTCTCCATCTTGCTTCTTCTCAGCTGATGAAAACCAATTTGATCATCTCTCACTCTCCTAATGGAAACAGACCTTCTTTCAGCCCCCAACATCTGTCAAGAATTTCTTATCCCAGCATGGTAGTTACTTCTCAGGAGCAACTACGATGCCTCTATCAACGATGCTCCTGTATTCCTTCATCTATAAAATCATATTCACTCATTCATTCATTCATTCAGACAAGAAACACTACTGGGATTATACATAGCACTGACAAGTCCATTCATACATCTTGTGACATCAACTACTGTTTCTGTGTCTTGGTTTCCACATTTGTAAAATGAGAATAATAAATAGTAGTACCCACCTCCTAAGGTTGATATGAGGATTAAATTAAAAGACATAAAACATGTATTTTAATTGTCTCTGTCACCTAGTATGAACTATACATGTTAATTATTATAATTGCACTACTATAACACACATCCATTTGCCAAATCAAAAGAATAGTAGTGATGACAAAATGAACTAAGGCATATCAAACATCAACACCTGCTTGACACATGGAGGTGTTAATATGTGAAATGATTGTAATCTATTTTATGTGAGATTTAATTATACAAAAGAACATTACTGTTTTTCCCTTTTGCTCACTTTTTTGATAATTTTTATTTTTCAATAATTTTAGATTTCCAGAAAAGATACAAACATGGTGTAGAGAGGGTCCCTAATGATGAAAAAAAAAAATGTGTTAGAACTAAATAGAAGAAATGCACCTTGAATGCTTGCAAACCATTCTGAATGTATTATATGCCCCTGCATGCCACTTTAAAATAACTGCTGGCTTCTACGTATTTGTTTTGTATTAACTGCCTAAAATATTCAGTGAAAAGAGATTTTTTAGCTGCCAATTCATTATCTGCAGCCAATCCATCATCTTCAAACAATGAGAATTGTTTTTTCAATATGTACATCTTATACCCTTTCTTCTTTGTGTTGCTTTGGTTGGAGCATGCTAGTTATTGATAATAACATTAGCGATGATAGAATTTGTTTTCTTCTTTGGTGCTTACAGGGGAATTCTTCTATTGTTCCTGCTACAGGGTCACACCAGGGCATTTTTAGAGGTAACTTTTGTTGTTTCTTTAGTTCTTTCCTTATTGTTGATCTGTCATCCTCCCTCCTGAAACAAACTTGAACTCACGTTTTACCAGAAACAAATACATTCCTTAGAGATTTTCCATTTATTAAATTGGAGTTATAAAAAATATTGTCTTGCAAAAGTTGAGCATTTCCTTTTATCTGTGTTCATTTTTCTCAATCTTAATTTTATCTCTGTTCTTTTTCTTTCCTTCTATCCCTTTTCAGTAGACATTTGTCTATTTTGTCTACTTGAGTTCACCAAATAATTATCTATAGGATTTCTCAGTTCTGGAATTTTTCACTTCATTAACAATACTTTTATCTTAATTTCTCAGGTTTGCCTAAGTTTGTCTTGTGAAATGTTTATTAACAATATCTTCAAATCTTAAAGTATTTCTTGAGAATAGATGATATGTGTTTATTTGCATTTTTGAAAGATATAATAAAAGAATATGAATCTAGAAATGATTCATGTTACGACTCAGAGATAATCACTGTCTACATTTTGGTGTATTTTGTTATGGATCATTTTTCCTTGGATTTCTGCAAATGTTTCCAATTATAAAAAAATCCAGGATCTCCTGGTGGGCAAGGGATTGAGCACCACACTATGGGGCTTCCACAGCCACTGCAGTGTGAGTTTGATCCCTGGTCAGGGAGATGAACCATATGGCGCAGCAGACCTCTCCTGTCTTGCCTGCTGCTCCCCTCAGCAGTGTATTTCAGTCAGTCTGCCTGTTCTGCTCCTCACTCTGTCTCTGGTGAATCTTCTCACCCCCTCCCCCCACACCTCTGGCCTGTACCCCAGTTCTTGTACGCATTAATAAATCTTTAAAAAAAAATCTAGATGCTGATCTAATTTCCCTAATCTAGACAAGGAGACCACTTATTCTTTTCTAACAGTGTCTGAGGTGTTACTTCTCTTTCCATGTGGTGGAATTTTGCATTATTCATTTTTTAAAAGGATTTCTTTTTTTATTTTTAACTTGATTGACTTTGTTTTTCACATTATGTTTATTGAGGTAAGGTAGGTTTACCTTGTTGTATTCGGGAGGAGGGGTTATAGCTTTAAACCTCTACAAATATATATTTTTACACCTTGCTCACCACCCTCAATAATCCTCCACCATGTCCCCTTGGGCCTCTTCCCTCTTCCACTCCCACCTGGCTACCCTCCTCCTCTAGTTCCCTCAGTTTTAAATGACTTCTTAATTTTTTCCTGAGAAAAAAGTATGCTATTTTAATTTCACCCTCATAGATTAATAGATAGAAAATATACTCAAACATTTATTACTCTTTTTTATATTTTTCTTTTACGAATTTTAATATCCTATGCCTTTTCTCATTCAATACATTAATTCTCCTATGATTTATAATTAAGGCTTTATAGGTTAAAGTTATTAACTCTTATCAGTTAAATATATTTTTGTATTCAGATTTTTGCATAGACTATTTTCTCATTACGAATGCTTCAACTGATATTCTATTCTCTTATTCCTGTCTATCAGAGAGAACTTCTCCTTTCAAAGATTATATATATTCATATATAACTTTATATTATCTATGTATCTTATTTATTTCTTCCTGATAGTATGTATGGTCTCTTGCTCCACACTTAACATTTGGAATTTATTAGGAAATATGGAGATAGGATTTAACATTATTTTTTCTAGACTGTCAATCATGAAACATTTATTTGTACATTTTAAAAGGCCCTCCAAGGTATCTAGAGGTAAAAATAAATGCAAGTTAAATGGTAAATATGTATATATTTCTAAATTTTGATGAACATCATATTGAATTACAAAACTCTAGTATTATCCCCTTTAAAGGAAGAAAAAAGTAATAAGAATTACAACTCTTACCATAAATTTGAACAGTGTTGAAGAATTTCATACTAATGCAATAAGACATAAAACTTAACAGGTGTTGTAAGTTAATAGTATTTGGGGAAAGTATTGAGTAGCAGAGAAAATGTAAAAATTAACTAGAAAATCCAGAAAATGTACACACCACCCTATAAATACATAAATACAAATGCTCTCTTCATATAATTGCAATATCAGAGATATAATAATAAGGATGTGATTATTAATAACAGGAAGTTTAAAATTCATTCAAATACTGTGTAGAAGATGGAATACTACTCAGCAATCAAAAATGAAAAACTAGACGCATTCATAGGAACATGGATGGAACTGGAAGGGATGATGCTCAGCGAAGTAAGTCAGAAGGCAAAAGAAAAATACCAGATGGTTCCTTCCCTAGAAGGAATATAAGGGAACCAAATAAGGATCAGGAAAGGAATAAGAACAACAACAATAATAATAACAACAAGACACAAAAACCAAAAATGAAAAGAAAAGGACAAATTGGGGATACTTGGTGGGGAGGAAAAAGGGGGAGGGTTGAGGGCAGACGGGAGCACAGGGGACTGAGGTGATGGTGCACTGGTGATATGGTGATGGGGAATACATGGGGATACAATTGATGTCAAATATATGTGAATTTTTTAAAATTATTAAAAAAAACAAATACTGTGTAGAAATCCTGCCATTTGCAACATTATGGATGAACCTGGAGGGCATTATGCCAAGCGAGATAAATCAGACACAGAAAGCAGCTACTGTCTGGTTCCCTTTGTCTGAGGTATCTAAATCACACTCTTAGAAGCTGAGAATAGAATGTTTGTTTTAGTGGCCATAGAAGGCGAGTAGATAGGAATTGTTGCCTAATGTGTATAACTTTTCTGCCAGGCACAATGATTCTAAAGATTTGATGTGCAATATAGAATCTATCATTAAAAATACCATATTATGCTTTTTAAAATGTTAGGACTATTATAAATATTCTTACCACACAAAAGAATATGAGGAAATTTTTGGAGATGATATATTTATATGTTTATGGTGGTGATAGTGTCAGGGATAATAGTGCATGTCCAAACTTAACAAAAAATATATCTATATGACATTACTTTATAAAGCAATCATGCTTCATTAAAGCTAAAATGAAAAATAAAGTTATGTGAAACAAGCTCAATATTTGGAAATTAGGGTCCAAAATATAGAAATTCAATGTTGGTTGAATTTGTATAGGAACATTAATAATATCAATGAAATGTAAATGATGATTAATAATATTGGTTATTTTGTTCAGGACCCAAGGTTCAGAGGATCTAAGATTGAAAGTACAGAAAGATAGCACAATGAAATAACCTCTCAATGATGGGGCAAGCGATCTAGACTAGGTGATTTCCCAACCCCTCAAACACTGTGCAGAAGGAGCTAGAGCAGCCACCAGGGTGGCTGGAAAGTGATCATTACTTTAAAATGCAGGCAGGCCCTGGCACAGTGCTCCTTGAACTTGTCTAGACATCAGAATTCCCGGAGGGCTTGTTAAAGCAGAGTTCTGACTCCACACCCAGAGAATCGATGGATGCCATAGGTCAAATGGGTCTGAAACTGCGTTTCTAACAGGTTGTGAGGTGATACTGATGATAGTGGTCAGGGGCCACCACTTGAGAAGCACTGAGCTGTAGACACAATTTTTTTCAGGTAGCAAAGCTAACCACAATTTGTGAGCAAGGAAAATCAGTCATCAGCCAAAATGAATGACATCATGATTTCCCTGTGTTTGGGCTAAAGGTATGTCTGTCATCCTGGGGAATGTGGAGTGAATTTTGTGTTGCTCTTTCCCTCCTTCTGGGAAAACCCAGCAGCCCCATGGAAAGAAGAAACCAAACAGGAAACTTTCTCCTCCTGGGATTCGCAAAGGATCCACACTTGCAACCTCTGCTCTTTGGGCTGTTCCTGTCCATGTACCTGGTCACATTCACTGGAAACCTGCTCATCTTCTCAGACTCCCACCTCCACACTCCCATGTACTTCTTCCTCTCCAACCTGTCCTTTGCTGACTTCTGTTTCACCTCCACCACCATCCCCAAGATGCTGCTGAACCTCCAGACACAGAGCAGAGTTATCAGCTATGCAGACTGCCTCAGCCAGATTTTTTTTTCTATCGTGTTTGGCTGCCTGGATAATTTACTCCTGACTGTGATGGCCTATGACCGCTTTGTGGCCATCTGCAACCCCCTGCACTACATGGTCATCATGAACCCCCGGCTTTGTGGGCTGCTGGCTCTGGGGTCCTGGTGTATCAGTGTCATGGGCTCCCTGCTTGAGACCTTGACCCTTCTGAGACTGTCCTTCTGCACAAACATGGAAATCCCACACTTTTTTTGTGACCTGCCTGAAGTGCTGAAACTTGCTTGTTCTGACACACTCCTCAATAACATAGTGGTGTATTTTGTGACTATTATCCTTGGTGTTTTTCCTCTGTCTGGAATCCTTTTTTCTTATTCTCAGATTTTTTCCTCCATCCTGAGAATGTCATCAGCCGCAGGCAAATACAAAGCTTTTTCCACCTGTGGGTCTCACCTCTGTGTGGTCTCCTTATTCTATGGCACAGGACTTGGCGTCTACTTGAGCTCTGCAGCCACCTCATCCTCTACGACAGGTATGATGGCCTCAGTGATGTACACCATGGTCACCCCCATGCTGAACCCCTTCATCTACAGTCTTAGAAACAGGGATATGAAGGGGGCCCTGGGGAGACTCCTCAGCAAGGTCAAACCTCTCAGAGGTGGGCCATCACAGGATCCTCGTGAGTAGCTGGGCACACAGTACTGGGGACCAGAACTCTTGGTTTCCTTCTTTTTTATTTTTTAAATTTAGGTACCATTGTCTTATAATGCTATGTTAGTTTCAGGAGTACAACGTCACACCTCAATGCACCACATCATACCCACCAGCAAAATTCTAGCACCATCCACCACTATCAAACTGATGCCCTGTTCCTTCCATACCTCAACCCCTTTGCCTCTGTAACTGCCATTCCTTGTCTAGGGGTCCCATTGTTTTGCTTTGTTTCATTTGATCATTTGCTTTGTTTATTTATATTCCATGTTTAATGAAATTATATAGTATTTGACTTTTATTTTCTCATTTTGCTTAACCTTAAGTTCTGTCCATGTTGTCACAAATAGCAAGATTTCATTTTTTTTATAGCACTGTGTATATGCTAAGTCTTCCTTGTCCAGTTACCCATCTATGGGCATTTAGAGTGATTGTGTATCTTGACTGTTATGAATATTTTTATTTTTCTAATTTTAAATGGTTTAAATCAAAATTTTTCTTGGGTCTTCCCTGCCCAGTGTTTATTCAGGTAATATCTTGAGTCTCCATTTTCACTTTGTAACCAATCATCTTTAAATTCATGTGAATAGAACCTGATATATTCTCAGTTATACCAGTAAAGATTTGGAATTCTTTTTCTTAATAATTTTTATTTTGTGTGTGTGTTCTTATTTCAAATATTGAGGTAACTCTGCAACACTCTATGATTTAGGAAAATAGGTTCACACCTCCTCAGATGTATTTCACCACTCCACACTCACCTCCAAAGCACCCATAATCCTCCACCATGGACTTTGGGCCTCCCCCACTGCTCCCTATTATGTCCTCCAACCTGTAGTCATTATTTTGGTTTGGTTTTGTCAGTTCCTTTGGGTTTTTGTTTTCCCTCTCTATTCCACATCCAGTAAAGAATCATCCAGTATTTTTCTTTCTCCTTCTTTATTTTGCTTAACTTTATTCCCTCCATGTCCATCCATGCTGTTGCAAATGACAAGATTTCACCTCTTGTTATAGCTCAGTAGCATTTCATTTTGTGCAATTACCATACCTTCTTTATCCTCTCATCTGTCATTGGGCACTTAGATTGTTTCCACACTTGACCATTGTAAATAATGCTACAAAGAACATATATCCCTTCAAATTAGTGTTCCTGCATTCTTTGGATAAAGTGATTTTGACTTTGTGAAAAATAACTTCAAATCTCACATATTTAATATATACCTTCAAGTGATAGAAATGTTTTGGAAATGTTTTTCTGCAAATTCATTTACAGTTATTTTCTGAGGTTATGTGAATATAATGAAGTCAAAAATATATCCTTTTCCTTCCAGTCACATCAAATTTTTAAAATTTCTTTACTTATCCACAATATGAGTTCCTTGAATTTCAGAACTATACTTCAACAATCTTTGAAACTGCAATGCTTTGCACATTTCTTAGAAAGACATTTATGATCAGTGAATATATTTTGAATGAAGTGAAAAACAGATGTGTACATGAGTACATGGACCAGAAAAAAATTGTGTATTGATTTGATAAAAGCTTAAGCTAGAAAAGATATTCAATGATAGATACAGGTATTGATAATAAAAATAACTGAGTCCTTCCCAGCTCTGTTTCAGCATTTTAAATGCCTTGTCTTGTTAATTATTCCCAATGACACCTTCATGTGATTCGTATCACTACCCTTAGTGTAGATGCACAAGTAAGAACCAGGGTAACTGATAACCAGGACCCAGGAAAAGACACAGTAAAGAGGCTCCTGACCACACCAAGGCCCTCGAAACCAAACCTGTCTTCAGCCTGATATTATGTTGCCTCTAGTGAAACCCCATAATAATAACAGTTACATGTGCAAACAGGAGTCCTCTAATATTCTAATAAAAAAAATCTCCCATTTCTGGATGTCAGTTCCCCATCCAAGAAATGTTCTGACTGGGAACTCAGTCTCAGAAATAAATCATAAAATATGATTTACTAACATTCTTTCAGTATCTTTAGTTTTATTCAGAAAAAGTCCCAACTATTTCTTTATTTCCTAAAATTTTATTAATTTGTCAGTCATTTACATAACTAGATAAAATTGGGGGCACATTTTCACACCTCCATATGCACATGGGTTTCATTCGCCCTCCATCAAAATTCCCATGCAGATGACCTATCCCTTCCTTCCCTATCAACTCTTCCCTCCTTTCTGATCATTCCCTCTGGTGACAGTATAGTTTTCAGAGTCTAAGAATTATTTTTGCTTTACTGTGACAATTTGGTTTCTTTATATTCCACAAATAATTCCACATAATTTTCTGACATTTCACTTAGCATAATCACATAAAGACCCACCCATTTTGTGCAAAAAGGCACTATTTCATCTGTTTTAACAGCCAAGTAGTATTCCATTCAGTATATATGCCATAATTTATTTATCCAGTCATCTATTGTTACACATTTAGGCTGGTTACACAACTTGGTTATTGTGAATCATGCTGCAATGAACATTGGCAGGCACAGATCTTTTCCAACTGTGTTTTCATATTCATTGGGAAAGACTACAGTGACATTGCTGAGTCATGTGGTATTTCCATTTGTATATTTTAAGTGTATCCACAGCATTTCTCACAAAGGAAGTTACCTTTCCACCAGCAGTAGGGAAAAGTTACTTTTCCCCCAAATTCTCACCTACATTTGTTGCTTCCATTCCTTTAATATAGGCCACATTCACAAGAGTAACATGATACCTCTTAGTTGTTTTTTTTCTTTTTTTAATATAAATTTTTTAATTTACATATATTTGACATCAATTGTAATCCTCATGTATTCCCCATCATCATATCACCAGTACACCATCACCTCAGTCCCCCGTGCTCCTGTTTGCCCTCCACTCTTCCCCTCTTCCCTCCCCACCAAGTGTCCCCAGTTTGTCTTTATTGTTGGTTTTTTGTCTTTATTGTTGTTATTGTTATTATTGTTGTTCTTATTCCTTTCCTTGATCTTTATTTGGTTCCTTTATATTCCTCCTAGGGGAGGAACCATCTGGTTTTTTGGTTTTTTTTTTTGCCTTCTGACTTACTTCGCTGAGCATCATCCCTTCCAGTTCCATCCATGTTCCTATGAATGTGTCTAGTTTTTCATTTTTTATTGCTGAGTAGTATTCCATTGTGTATATGTACCCCAGCTTCCCGATCCGCTCATCTGTTTTTGGGCATTTAGGTTGTTTCCAGGTCTTACCTATTGTAAGGAGTGCTGCTATAAACACAGGGGTGCAGGTATTCTTTTGAATCAGAGTTTTTGTGTCTTTTGGGATACCTCTTAGTTTTAATGAACATTTCCCTCAAATAGTTCATGTTCAGCATTTTTCTTCTTTTCTTTCTTCCGGCCATCTGAATGCCTTCTTTGGAGAAATGTCTACACATTTTTGTGTGCATGCTTCATGGCCTGATTCAACTAAGCACTTTATTCTCTCTTTTTTTTTTTTTTTTATTAGATTTATTTAATTATTTTTTACATCATTTGTAGTCCCCAGGGAGTTCCCACCACCATTTCACCCATGCACCATCACATTGGTCTCTTGAAGCACTTTATTCTTAATTTACTGCTAAATCCTCCGTTAGCCTTCAGTTTCATGAAGGTTTTCGTAAATGATGTTCTATAAAACAGAAAATGTAGCCCACCTGTCTGGTTTTTTTGTTTGTTTGTTTGTTTTAGGTGGTATCTCATTGTGATTTTAATTTGCATTTCCCTGACAATAAGTGATGCTGAGCAGTTTTCCATATACCTGTTGGCCATTTGCATTTCCTATTTGGAAAAATGTGTCTTTAGCTCTTCTGTCCATTTTTTTTTATTTTTTTTATTATTTATATATATTTGACATCAGTTGTAATCCTCATGTATTCCCCATCACCATATCACCAGTGCACCATCACCTCAGTCCCCTGTGCTCCCATCTGCCCTCAACCCTCCCCGTCTGCTGTCCATTTTTTGACTGGACTGTTTGCTTTGTTTTTTGTTGAGTTGTGTGAGTTCTTTGTAGATCAATTTACAACAGTTAAGATATGGAAATAACCTAAATGCCCCAAAACAGATGACTAGATCAAAAAGATGTAGTATATATTCACAATGGAATACTATTCAGCAATCAAAAAGATAAATTCATGCCATTTTTGGCAACATAAATGGAACTGGAAATGATAATGCTCAAGAAATAAGTCACAAGGAAAAAGAAAAACATAAGAATATAGTCCCCTGTAATCCTCCTATAAGTAAAACCATAGGATGGGGCAGAGGGCAGGTAAGAGACAAAACCAGCAGACAAATTATAAACCAGTGACATTCAGCAGGGGAGGAGGAGGGAGAAGGAACAAAACAGGGGTGGGAAGAGCACAAGAGACTATGATGATGGTTCACAGGTGACTTGGTGGTGGGAATTTTTTTTTCCTTATACATTTCATGTTTGCTTTATTTAATTATTAATAATACATTATTAATTTTTATTCATGAAGTGTCTTTTTTTATTAAAATATTTTAAAATTTACATATACTTGCCATTAATTGTAATCCCCATGTATTCCCCATCACCATCTCACCAGTGCACCATCACC
>JAGFMF010011659.1:12208017-12238724 GCA_019455555.1 Galemys pyrenaicus | reverse complement strand
GAGGTGATGGTGCACTGGTGAGATGGTGATGGGGAATACATGGGGATTACAAGTAATGGCAAGTATATGTAAATTTTAAAATATTTTAATAAAAAAAAAGAAAAAACAAAAAAAAATAAAAGAAAAATAGGACTCAAAAAAAAATTTAAAAAAAAAAAAGATTATCTAATTCAAACCACAACCCCCCCCCCCCAAATGTGCTGTTTCCTATGGCCCAGGGGATAAAAGACTTTATTTTTGAAAACTAACACTTAGAAATAAAGCTGGGAGAGGTTCCAAGGATCAGAGGACAGAGTTGTGAATCCCTTGACATTGCAAATCATGCCATCTCGTGGCGTGACATGTCCCAAAATGCATGTTGAAATCCTAACGTTCAGTACCTCAGAATGTCATTATACTTAGAAATAGGGTGTTTACAAGGGACTATGGTGATAGGACACAGGCAAGTTGGTGGTGGAAATTTCCCAGGGACTACACCTGAGAGGAGAAAGTATAGATTATACAAAAATGAAGGATGTAAAAATACATAAAATAAATAGAAATAGGGTGTTTAAAGACACAATTAAGTTAAATGAGATTGTTCCAATGGACCTAATCCAATCTGACTGGTATCCTTATGAGAAGACTAGGACCCAAACATACAGAGGAAAGACCATGTGAGAACCCAGGGAGAAGTGGCCATCTACAAGTCAACAAGAGAAGCCTCCAAGGATGCCAGCCCTGCAAACACCTTGATCTCTGACCCAAGACTATGGGAGAATAAATTTCTGTTGTGTAAGCCACCCTACTTTGTGGTACCTTGTCATGGCAACCCTAGCAATCTATATACCCTGCTCCCATAAATGAGCTCTCTGGGGACACAGACAACTGACAATGAAGTGGGGCAGGGCAGAACCAAAAGCTAAACTTCCGGTTTGAGACTGGCATGAGGCAAATTTCCTGTGGTCAAATGTATAGTTAAGTGTTCTATAAATCCTGGATCTCTTGCCTTTGCATGAACTGTTAGCAGTCTTGGACCACAAATATGTCCACAAATAGATAACAGTTCTGAAACCCTTTTTTCAAGTTTTCTCAATTGCTTAAGCCCAAGGGTTCCCTTGGGATCCTAAAGAACACCAGTAAGGCATCCCAAAACACACTTGTGACTAAACTCTCTTTGGGTAAGGCAAGTGGCCAAATGAAGGTTAATTTCATTTAGAAAAGAATCGATGTCATGTTCCCTGGACAAAAAGTTTGAGTTAAACAAATGACAGCTAGGAGCATGTTGCTCTCTACTTACACAATATGTGTTTTCCCCACATCTTCATTTAATGCCCTGCATGGTTCACTGGGCTTTAAGAAAATAATGCTAAGATTAACATCCATTATTGTGTGGCACAGAGATGAGAATCCTTTCAGACCAGCTTGGGGTGGGGTCAGGGTGGGTGGTTGGTGGAACACTCAGTCTCAGGAGTCAAGAGTTTGGGCTAAAATACCCAACTACCTGTCACCATGGGAAACTACTTACTCTACTCCCAACCACAGGGTGTATGAAGTAAAGGGTTAATAAAGATTGTTAAGGGTGCTGCAAGCCTACACATCTCAAAGAAAGGACTGACTGACTGGCCCCAGGGAGATGACCTTTAGGCCCTTGAAGTATCCTATCTGGTAAGTGTCTTTACATACCTATAGCACTGAACCATGCCAAATAGTCAATGCTGACTGTGTGATTTAGGGTAAATATATTTTTGTTTAGTTGGGTCCCTAGGCAATCTATTAGTTTGACCTCTGGAGGAACTGAACAATGAGTAATAACCAGTAGGGATCTGTGTTTATATGACAGACCTCCAACCAAAACCCTGGACACCAAGGATGTGGTGAGCTTCCTGGCTGGCAATATTTCCTAAGTGTTGTCATACATGGTTGCTGGGATAAGTGCTATCCATGCAATTTCCCAGAGAGAGGACAGTTGGAAACTCATGCCTGGTATCTCCTGGATACTTTCCCATGCACCTTTTGCCTTTGCTGACTTTAATCTGTGCCCTTCCATTGCAATAAGCCATAAACATGTGTATCATAGGTTTTTGAGTTCTGTGAGTCCTGTTAGCAAATCATGAGACCTGAAGGTGGTCTTGGGAACCTCCAACACAGAAGTCATAGATACCATTTTATTATGAGAAATAGTGGTTTTCCTTTACTTTCTTCAGTTCCTTAAGAAAATAAGAAACATAAGTTGACCCTTCGTGTTGTTAAACCTGAAGCTTCCCTTGCCCCCACCCCCACAGGAAGCATTTTCTCCCTTGCCTTGCTCACCAACCACCAAGTTCTCAGCTTATACTCAGAGATAAATGGAGACCTAGACACCTTTCCCTCCTATTCCTTTATATAAATTTCCCCCAGATGGAACATGTGTATTCAGTGCACAGTTATTTGGCACTGGTCTTCCCAGGACCTCCTTCTTCAGCACCCTTCCTTTCTCTCTGAGCATCAGAGCTGGGGACCCCTCACATAGCACTCTCATTGCCTCCCCGTCCCCTGGATGCTCCCTTCTCTTGGGCCATGAGTGATTTGTAGGGCTTCCCCAGACTGGGGAGGGTGAGCTCAGCTTCCTGCAGCTCCAGCTCCCGCTGAGACAAATGTTCAATGACAGCTGCTCCAATAGAATCCCCCAGTACATTGGTCATCGTGCGAAGTCGGTCACTGATGGAGAGGAGAGGAGAGAGAAGATGCTGTTAACCAGAGCTTGAAGAGTTCGATCAGGAAGAGGCTGGAACATGGGAGTCCCCGTGCCTGGAAGCTGGAGTTCATGTTCCAGTCTAATCCACAACCACATAACCCAGGGAGGTCCTTCTCCTTCTATGTCTTCAGTTTCCTCTCTGTCCAACCCATAACCAAATAAGCTCAGGTAGGTCCCTCCCCGTCCCTGTCCTGGGTTTGCACTCCTAACTATTGCAGATTGCAATTGCTCACCTTTGACCTTAGCAATACAACTGTTTTTTTTTTAAGATGTAAATATCTGCTATCAAAAAATATGGATATGAGTTGAACAGCAGATAGGATGAGAACAGCATATATGGTGAGTAAATCTGACCAGTCTGGAAACCACCCAAATGGGATTCAGGTTCAGCTGACTGCTCCCAGGTGAAGAGGGGGTGTAGATTTTTTTTAATGTAAACTTCTTGTTTTAGAGGCTGAGAATAAAAAGAATAGTAATTTCAAGTCACTCCTGTCCCACAGACCACCTTTTTGTGATGTTTACATGAAACAGATAAGGGGCAACACTTTGGGGTGATGGGCTTATTGCCTCCCTGCCCCACTTCCCAAGATTAAATATGATTTGCATTTGGTTTGTATTTGGTTTCTCTCTAAAATTCTAAACTTCAGTGAGTGTTTAGAAATTTTACTCTAAAACTCTGCTGGAATGAAGATCCACAGGTCAGGGGTAGTGCAGGAGGTGAGGGGAAGACAGCACAGGTCCAGCCTGAAAACACTCACAGAAACCAGTCCACAGCAATGATCAGCGTAATGTCTTCAGTGGGCAGGCCAACCGACGTGAGCACAATGACCATGGTGACCAGCCCCGCCTGGGGGATGCCAGCAGCCCCAACGCTGGCTGCCGTTGCTGTGATACTGCAAAAGGAGACAGAACATGGGAAAGCAAAAGGAGGGAAGGAAGAAATAAGGAAGAGTGAGAAAGGACACAACAGAAGACAAGGGGTCTATTCTACCAGAGTATTATACAAAATTCAAAACACGAAAAGCAATCCAAAGTGACTTTCATCGATGACCAGTGTACGTGCTCTTCCTTTGCTGGGATCAGATTGGAAGTTTGTCCAATCATGGGTGTTCACATGTTTAAACAACTCATAATGTAGGTGCAAGAGTAGGCAGTTAACCAGCTGTCTTTGGGAGCTGGAAAAGGACAGAAGAATTAATTTGGGTAGCAACTGTGAACCAGGAGATTGAATTACTTCTGTGCACAGGTGCTAGAAGTAGTAGAGATATAAGTACTGCTAGGGGCACCTGCTGGAATTCTAGAGGGTAAGTCAAGTATAGAGCTAAAAAAAGAAATTATGTATGATGCTGAACAAATTATATAAATATATTTTTGGAGGGGGAAGGGAAAAAGGGAGAGAGAGAGAGAGCTATGGAACACATGGAAAATGAAAGAGACTGTGGTCCACCATTTAGTGGAGTCAAACTGAATATTAGCTCCCGCATTAGTTCTGATTGTCTGGTATAGACATACTAAAGTCACTATTTTACCAAGAAGTATTTTAGTGCCCTGATATGGCCTCTGAATTCCCTTCCCAAATTCTGTAATTGTGAACATGGAGCTACTTGGGATGCTTTGCCAAAATGGTGGCTCTATTCAAACAGTGAATGAGTAAACACTTGGGCTGGTGGACAAAGAATATCTTTGGGGTCCAGTTAACTCCAATTCATTAGCTACATTCCCTTGGATGTAAACTCAGAACAACTATTTCTTCATCTGTAGAACAGAAGACATATTGAGGAGTTATGGTGAGCAGTAAAACAACACAGTACTATTAGAATGGGACCTCAAGGAAGGTCATTACCACCATTGTCCTAAGGGAAAGAAACTCCTCCAAACACTAGCCCTGACATAAGCAGGGCTAGTGTGTGCCCTAGGGGCCAGGCAGCAAGCTCATGCTGGATCCATTCCACCTGGATCCAAGAAGCCACCTCAAACCCAGGGTCCCCAATAATTCATATTCTGCTGCTAAATTCTGAAGCACTAGCTAGTAAGCATCAAACTAGCCTTCATTAAACTCTCCCCATTGATTGGTGGGGATAAGATTCAGGGAATGGTAGAGAATGAGTTTTGAACAGAGCGACAGCACCACATTTAAACTGAGTCCAAGGGGACAGATACAAAGATGGATGCATACTACAGTAAATTTGAGTTGTGAAACAGAAATTCGGGTATATTAACATCCCCAATGATCTCTCTAAGGTAGAAGGTGATATGATCTTCCATGAGGAGGAAACTGGAGGATGGGGTTAGTGAATAAAGAGTGGTAAAGCTTTGGAATGACTGCTGAAGAACAAATAATGGCACTACCACATAACTAGGTGGCTATGAACCTTGGGTGCTTGGCAGAATTACGTGGGTGGTTTTCCCAAGTATACCAAGGGCCAGACCCTACCTCCACCCTAAATCAGAGTTTCTTAGAGTAGGTGGTCTGAGGTGATGCTAACATGTACCCAGGACTGCAAACCAGTGACATGAGGAATTTCTAAGTGGAACTGTGCTCAGTTGAGAATGTAATATATCATCTTATGGTGATAGACTCCTCAAGAAGTAGATGTTTCTCTATCTGGGTTCAGACACCTTGACATCTGAGCTGACAAAGTAGATGTTTGAGTTTCTTGATGTTAAGGACTTGGAGAGCAGATGGACAGAAAGACTGGGGTAAGAATATCACAGACACCTTGAAAAAGTGAGACAATGATATGCCACACTCTGGTGGAGATCACAGCTCCAAATGTGGTCCCCAAAGCAGCAGCAGCATCACCTGAAAATTTGTTAGAAATGAAGAACCTAAAACAACACACCAGAACTGCTGAATCAGAAACTACCTTTGAACAAGATCCCCAGGTGATCAACATACAGATAAAAGTTTGAAAAACACTGGACTAAATTATATAGGGAATAAAGTAAAATCATAAGGAAGCAAAAGTTCTTATACACCTGAAGAAAATATTAGATGCAGCAAAGGAGAATGAATGGAAAGATGAGATGGGCTATGATGTATATACTACAGACATCACAGCAGACTAAGTCAGGGCCAAGTCCAAGGCCTGGCCCCAAGGGTAGATGACTGGAGTTGCACAAACCAGGGAACCATGAAAAGAAGATGATGGAAGGGTCACCTGATTGAATGCTGAAATGATTCATGGGGAGGCTAACAAAATGGAAGGGAAAGAAAGCTACACAACATCAGTTAAGCCAGATACCCCTTCTCTGGATTCCCACAGCTCTTATACTATCTACAATAAGCAGGTAATCCTTTTTTTTTTTTTGACAAAGGCAATGATGGGACTGTGTTCAGGACATTATGCAGTATAGCTCATTATTCAAAGAGCTCATGCTTGCAAAATACTTAATGTTATGTCTGTCACATAACAAGTGCTTAATGAACGTTGGCCATCGTCTTCATGATCACCGCTATCACCACCACCAGTATCATTGCATCGCTAATATAATCACCATCATCACCACCACCACCACCATCACATGTGTGTCTTTTTCCTTTACTAGATTGTATCTTCCCTGTGGTCAAGAACTGTGGGGGGTTTTTTCTCCACATCCCTAGGTCTCCACACAGAACCTGTAATATATAAAACACTCAATACATGTTTTTGGAAAGTTTGCTAGTAAGTTGAAATTCTTGGCCCAGGGGTCTTTCTGAGCTTGGTCCCTGATCACCTTTCAGCCTCATTTCCTTCTACTCTCCACCCCCAAACATGTCCTCTAAGCTTTAACCTTAATGAGATCCTCTTAGTCCCTTTAAGACAGTGCCTCTCAAATTTGACTGTGCATAAGAGTCATTTACTGAGTTGGTAAAAACACAGATGGCAGGGCATTATCCCAAAGCTTCTGATTCAGTAGAACTACCATGGGATCTACATTCCCAAATTCCCACTTTGCTGATGCTACTCGTAATTCATTTTGAGAACCACTGCTTTCAAGAGCCATAAAGCCCTAAACCACCACCTTCCTTTCCACCTGGTCAGCAACTACTTCACTGTCCATATTCAGTTCATGTTACCTGTCCATGAAGGTTTCACTTGCCACTGCTTCTCCAGGGCTGAACCAGGTGCCCCTGCTCTTAGCTTTCCCAACACAGCACTCAGCAGGCTATGTGGGAATGTCTGTTCATTCATGGTGTCCCAGAACAGAGTTCATGCCTTCCATATCTTTAGGTACTCCAAGTGCCAAGCATAGGGCTTGTAGAAACTAAGTGAACATTTGAGCAAGGAAGGAATAAACAAAGACAGATGAACACCAACAAAATCACTGCAAATTCTTCCAAGCTGGCTTTTTCTAAGGAAATGGAAACAAGTCAAGAAACTGGGCCTCTACCGTCAGGACCCATACTGTGTCTTCTTCCAACAAAAGCAGAGCCTTGGGGACTGGTGTTCATCATATCCCAGGTGTCTACGCAGAGTCTTCAAATAAAGGAACCTAGGTCATGAGGAAAACCTTCCTGGCACCTTCCCAGAGCTATGGCTCTGCTATGCCACCTGGTTCCCAAAGACAACAATACATGTCTGTAAATGCGTGGCTCAAAATCGTATTCCCAGTGCCGGGGAGCTAGTCAGTAAGAACCTGACAAATCTCTGGTGACTCCTCTCACCCCCCACCTCTGGGCTGTACCCCAGCTCTTATATGCATAAATAAATAAAATCTTTTTAAAAAATAAAATAAAACAACCTGACAAATATTTTCTGACTGATAGAACAAGAGGCTATTCCCCAATAACCAATACTTGTGAGGCCTTTCAGGAGCCAACGACAATAGAGAACCCCACTCCCATGAGTTCCAGGGACTTCATGCTCAGATGAAGATAACATGGACAGACAGAGTATGAGCAGAAGAAGGCAGAGTCTGATGACTCAGATCCTTCACCTGGGCAAGAGAATCCCAACCATGGCCCACACAAACCCCTACTTCCAAGCCCAGCTTCCTTGAACACATGTTCCTTCCTCCCATTCATCCCCCACCTCCCCTTCCATCTCATGCTCTGTCACTGCCAGCACTACTTCAGGCATCAAGACTCAGGTTCTACCTCTTCCCATTGTCATGTGACCTTGGGCAAGTAACTTAATTTGCCTCATATTTTCATTTCCAGATAACCAATATTGGTTATTCTACCCATCTTGGAGAATGTCATGAAGATCAAATGAATGAATACAAAGGAACTTTACACAAGACAGTTTACAGAGACTCCAATAATTTTTTTCTTTCAACTCATTTATTGAACATATACTACATATTAGTTACCTAATAGAAATTCCCATATCCCTGCCTGAATGGAGCTTATATTCTAGTAGGGAAAGAAGACAATAAGGAAAATATATACTAGGCAAATGGTTCAGCCTACAAAAGTCCAGATGTGCTATTTAAAATAGGGTAATTGAAGGAACACGTCACTAAAAGGATGACATTGGTGCAAAGCCCTGAAGGAGATGATTATATTGCTATATTTTAAATATACGATTAAATTAGAACCTCTAAATGTAATGTCAGGGAGCCATATTTACAAGAACTTTAGCTTATTAAAAGCATCAGTCATACTCTGGAAAATACTAACGAAGGGTTTCCCACAATAGCATGTGAGAGGTTAGCTGGCTGAAAATGCTGCCAGCTTCTGACAGCCTCAGGTTGTAAATTCCCACATTTAGCCTCATCCAGACAGGCAGCTGGATCCTTGCTACATGCCACCTCCATCATCCAAGGATCCCTTGACCGAGAGCTGGAGCTAACCAAACTAACAACTTTTCAGGTCTCACCCGCCATGACCACCTCACCTGATAGTTGTGATCTGACCCAGGTTGAGCTCATAGTTGTTGACTTGGGCGATAAAGATGGCAGCCAGGGCCTCATAGAGGGCGGTGCCATCCATGTTGACAGTGGCTCCCACAGGCAGCACAAACCTGGTGATGCGGCGGTCCACACCCAGGCCCTCTTCCAGACAGCGGAAGGTAATGGGCAGTGTTGCAGAGCTGGGGGGGAGAAAACCCAGAGCTAGGAATGGGGGATGGCAGGGCTGTGCTGTATCAGCAATAGATTAAGGAGGGCGGTGAGGTGGGAGTCAGAACAAGGGGAGGATGGCAGGTGAATCCCATTTCAGAGGCTGGTAACTGATGGGGAAGAAAGGTAAGAAGCAGAGAGCGATGAGGGTCCCCCAGGCTAAAGGTTTCTTAACCCACTTAAAGCCATTAGCTAAGACAAATTACTAGACACTAGTTCATGCAAACAGTTCACTCTAAAAATCTATTCCCAAAAAGAAAAGGACTAAGGGTCTGGTGATTTCCCACCCGTAGGGGCTAAGTAAGTGATGTTACTGGGGTCTCTATTTCCCACTCCCCATATTTACTTTGGGAGTGACCTCAGCTGTATTAACCCTCTCTGCACCTCTTCCCACTGCCTCCCAGGGGAAGACGAGTGTTTTAATTGATTGTTGAGTTTAGCCAAAGGAATGGACATTTTATTTTAGGGTTAGTCTGTCCCTATATAAAATACTTATATATAAAACATTTATATTGTCCGCTTTATCATTCAGTGAGAAGCCTAGACCACAGAGAAGGCCTTTGAGTGTCCTGTAGTAACTAGGTGAGTTCAATTTTGGGTTCAATAATACCACCCCTATTTGGTTAAATACCAAAAAGCATATTCTCCAATCAGCACATGGACATAAAAATGAGTTTTCACTTGGCTGACTTTTGTGATATTTTTCAATTTGTCTTGAGTTGGGATAATGGAGAAAAGACTAACTCTATAAACCCCTTAAAACTACCCCTAAAAAGAAAGAAGCCAGGCCTCACTGGTGGCACAAGGGGTTAAGTCTCAGCACTATGAAGCTATCAGCAGCCACTATCACACAAGTTTGATCCCCAGCCAGGGAGGGGACCCACATGGCACAGCAGACTTCTCCTGTCTTTCCTGCTGCTCCCTTCAGCAGTATATTTCAGTCAATCTGCCTATTCTGCCCTTCACTCTGTCTCTGGTGAATCTTCTCACCTCTCTGCACCTCTGGCCTACATCACAGCTCTTGTATGCATAAATAAATAAATCTTTAAAAAAAAGAAGTCAAGAGAGTTCCCAGAAACTATCTCAAGAAGAGATGAGATGCTCTGTGCTCTTTGCTTACAAATGACTGAAAATTGGGTTAGGTTGGATTCTAACCTACCTAAACTCAAAATCCTCAAGTTTGTTCTCCATATGAAATGGAGAAAGAAAAAAGAAGAAAAGGGAGCCAGGAGGTCATTGCTCAGGTGTTGAGTCACCTGAGACCTTCTGGAGGCACTGACAACACTGTACAAATTTGACACAGTTCAGGATTTGGGGTGGAGAGCCATGGTGTTAGGATTCCTAGGTGAGCCCATGAAAGACAGTCAACTTTGAAGGGTACCAGTAATGGAGGTCAAGGCCATACCTGGAAGATGTGCCCATGGCAGTAATGAGAGCCTGCAGCATGCCCCCAATAAAGGGGAAAGGGTTCCGGTGAGTGATGAGGAAGTAGATGAGGGGCAGGACACCACCAGCATGGAGGAACAAGCCCACAATGACAGTCAGGGTGTACATCCCCAGCTGACCCCCAAGGACAGCCATGTCTTCCATCTCCAGGATCTTCCCAGCAATCAGGAACAGGATTCCCACAGGTGCATACCTGGGCCAAGTCAGACACATATCAGAGCTTTCTCATGACCACTACTATAAACCTAAAGCTGGCAACCTCAAGGCTTATAAGACCCAGGAGCCAGGCAGTGCCCACCATATTCACCATTCAGTTCCACCTGAATCTTCCCCACATATTGAGAAACAGGCTTGGGCAGCACAAATATATCCCAGCTCCTCTTCTTGTTCATCCAAAGCTCACCACGTGACAGCAAACATGTTGCTACAGTTCTAGGGCATGCAATTTTATCAGGTCTCTCCTTCACCCACTCCACCTTTCAAGCCTTAGCTCCTAAGTAATCACTGTTTTCAGGATGCTTTCCCTTGATGTTGCCCAAACATTCCCTATCTCTGGCTTTCTAACTTCCCTTATTTGCTGTTCACAGCTCTTTGCTCTACATTTGTATGCCCCTATTATCCTTCCTGTAAGAGCAAATTCTCACTCATTTGCCATGAGCTATTTCATCTGGATTTCCCATGGATATCTCCAAAGTGTTTTATCAGATCATCTATTTATTCATTCATTCAACAATTATCTATTGATCAGTCACTATGTTCCAGGAGCATGGTGCTTGCCCCCATGGTGCTTATATTCTAATGGAAAAACAAATGGTAAACATAATTAAAAACTTTGTTTGGTATACTGCAAAAGAATCATTGAGTGGCAACTTAATTGTGAGTGTGAAGGATGGATTTGTGAAAGAGGTACCATGTAAGCTGAGGCCTGACTAATGAGAACACACCATGCATATCTGAAGGGGAAGCATTGTAGGCACAGTGCAAAGACCCTAAAAGGACTGTGAGCTAGAAATGGTGGAGGAACAGAGACCAGTATGGCTAGAGCAATGACTGAAAAGGAGAGAAGAGGAGAAAGAAAAGGCAAGTTACCAGGGGCTCACCTAATCTCACCACAAAACTGCCTGTTGCTTAGTCCTGTGAATTTCTGCACTTGGTACCATCATTCACCCATCACTAGGCTTCAATTGTAATTATTTATACATTCAAGCATACCCTTGGTCATCCTCATAGTGGAAGTACTGGAGGAGGTGCAGACCACTTGGGAAGTAGACCCAATAACTTGAGTCAGAAATGACAAGATCTAAGGCTATGAGAATGAGGATGCGGTAGACTTCTCCAGAAGCATCTGAATCCCCAGGCTGCCCTCAGGGTTAGCCCAGGTGAGTTGCTGTCAAGTTCTCTCCAAGTCTAGGTCTACCTCTGTGATAACTCTGTGAGCCCCAGCCCCATTTCTTCACCCCCACTCTTTTCCCTATCCTCTGCAAAATTCCTCAACCCTGGATCAGTTGTGCTTAACTTCCTTCTTCCTATACTCACCCACCTGGCACAGCTGGATAGTCTAATCATTCCAAACATGGAAATTACACTATAAAGTTATTGTCCCCAATTAAGCTGTCAATGTTCCTTGTCAATTTTCTTGTTTATCAAAATAAGCTCCCACTCTCATTGCCCTCAATTGCTTTTCCAAACTCACAACTTGAACTTTACTCCCCTATATAACTTACAAATTATTTAGGATGATGTCAAAGTCTTCTACCATTTGGAATCAGATAATCTTGTTAACATCTTCAACCAGTACTCCCCATTTACCCTGTGTTCCCAGTTCTGAACTCCTCATTATTCTCCAAACAACTCAGGTTTTTTTCAGCCTTGCTTGTTTCTCTTCCCTCTTATTGTTGGATTCCTACTCATCTTTCAAGGCTGAGCTAACAGATGACTCCCCCATCACCTTCCCGGGCAGAGTTCACTGCACAGTCCTTCACTGGCTGTTCCCCCATGTTCCTAACACTTTTTAAGTGCCCCTTGACCATGGACCCTTAGTCCATCATGTTATATTTATCTAGTTTTCATCTGTCTCCTCTGAGACTTTGCAAGTCACTTGGAGACAGGGACTGATTCAAAGTATCTCTATAGACCAGAGCTCAAGACAAAGCCTGGAAAAGTGTCTGATGAATGAGTAAAGGAGTTGTTGAAGGAATGAAGGTATATAAAGAATGATGGAATGTGTGCATCAACTAAGAATTAGCAAGTGGATAAATGCATAATAAAATTGAGCAAATGAGACATAAATGAGTAGGTGAGTAAATGAACAAGTGTGTTAAATGAATGGATGAATAAATATAGGGACTGTGTGAATGAAAGAGTAACAAATGCAGAGATGAATAAATGGATCAAAGCATAAATCCTAATGAGTAAAAGCATAAATCCTAATTAGAAAAGAAAGGAGAAGGGAGAGGAGAGAGGCAAGAGGGAGGGAAGGAAAGAAAGCATGGATGAATTTATAAATTATTTTGAGTGAATGAATGTATGGATGAATGGATTAACCTGCAGAGGAGAACGAATGAATGAGATGAGTGACACAATGTATAGAAGAATGAATATAAAGGAATAAATGAGTGAGTGGATGATTTGGTCAATAAGTAGAAGAATGAGTGAATGAGGAAATAAATGAATAAATCATGGAAGAATGGGGAGAAATAAATGAGTGAATGAATAGATGGACAAGTGAGAGCAAATAAGGAATAAATCATTACAGAAAGGTACAAATGGATAGAGAAAGAGTGAAAGAGTTAATGAGTAAATTAATTAAGATATACATCAATGATTCTAACAACCCATTTAACAACTGCCCACAGCCTGACTTTCCAAATCTGGCTCCACCCCTTCCTCATGCCATCACCCACCACCCTCTGAGCTGAGCACTCACCAGATAATGATGCCCACAAGCCTCATAATAGCCTCATTGAGGCTGTCAAAGAAGTCCCGCAGAACTCGGCCCTTGTGTTTCATGCCACCGATGACCAGCCCAAAGGCCACAGAGAAGACCACAAGGCCCAGGGCATTGATGCCATTGGCTGAGCCAGGCACAGGTACAGTCTCCTCAAAACTCAACACCTCTTGCAGGCTGCCCAAGGCTCGTGTGACGTTTTCCAGGAGGCTAGTTACATTCTCTCCCGAGGATGGAGGAGTCATGGAGGCCCCCAGCTCTGATCCATTTTCTGTCCTCACAATGGTCCTGGTCACCAACCTTGTGCTGTACTGTGTCTTAAACTGAAAGATGAAGAGATTGGACCCATATTTGATTGAGCGTATGCATCAGAATCACCTGGAGTAATTTCTTTAGAGCATCAATTCTTGATTCCCACACTCTGGAGAGCCCTCTTTCATTTATCTGAATGAGTGAATGAATGATTTGACCAATGCATTGAAGAATGAGTGAGTGGACAGATAAAGGAGAGACTGAATAAGTACATGAGAAAATGAATATAAACCACTGGGCAATGTGCAGTTTAGGGCGTGTCACCTCCACCATCTATGGTCAGAAACCTTGGATTCTCTTCCAAGTCATCTCCAGGCAGCCCCTCTCCTAAGTCCTTCTCTCTAAGTCTCCCTTGATTATCCCATAAATGGAAAGTGCATTCATTCTCCAAGATTCTTCCAAAATCCCCAGCTTTAATGCTCTGTGGGATCCTTCTTTCCACCCCTCACCTCTGGAACATTCTTTCAGTAGCTAGCTCCCCCACCCTCCAAGCCTCCATGATGAAACTATTCAATATATATTTCCTTCTGACCTGTTTGAAGCAGGCTTCCACAAGGTTGGGTGGAAACATATTTCTGCAGAAAAATATCATATGAAGGAAAGCAGTTAGACCTTGGAAGGGAACGTAGGGTAAGAATAGTAATAATTGTAACAACAATAATAACGGCAGTCAACACTGGAATATTTAATCTAGCCCAGGCTGAGCTAAATACCTTACCTGTAAATTCTGATTTTAATACTATAATAACTATAAAAATGAGTAGTGTCAATGCCCCCCATTTTATACACCTAGAAACCAAAATGCAGAGAATTTATGTAAATTAGCCAAAGCAAAACAACTGCTAAGGGGTGAAGATGAACCTCAAATGCAGGTTTGTCTGAGCCCTGAGTCAATTTAATTCACATGTGTACTTCAAAAACATAGACGGCTCCTAAACTCCTCCAACTCCCGATTCCCCTCAGCTCGATGACTATGTAGAACTACGGCTAGCCTTGATTCTGGCTGACAAATTCTTGCTGTTCTACAAGCATCACTCACTCCCCAAACATCACCTGTTCTGAGTCCATCCCAAGATGCTTCAATGAAAGCCTCCATTAAGCAGCCTAAGGGTCAAAAGTTCACATCCTAGGAGTCATCTGCTCTCCAAGGACTTGTGGAAGACTCCAAGGAGAAAATGGGTCCCAACAAAATTAGGCTCAATTGGGTGCTGTCATTTCCAGGCGAGATTTGCCTTTCTTTAAGTAGGGCTGTTGTATGTAGGTGAAAATTCACATGAAAATTAGAAAACACATCACCTGACCAGGTCCATGAAGGCATCAGCTGTGGGGATGGTCTCAATCCGACCTTCACGATGCAGCCCCTCCTTGGAGCCTTTCCCAGGATGGATGATGGTGACCATGAGGATGCCGATGAAGACAGCAATGACTGTGGTCACCATATAGTATACAGCTGCCCGCATCCCCATTCGCCCTGTCGCCTTGTTGTCCAGGGAAGCCATACCTAGAAGACAAGTGGTCTTCCATATGGAAGACAGCCCCATCCATACCCCGCCCCCACTCTCCCATCCATTCACTCCACCCTCCCTCAACTACCCATTCAATAACCATTCCACCAAGCAGTCCCTCTTCCTACACCCCACCCGGTCACCACATGACACTCTTCACACCCATATCATCACTCTCTAACCCCCATTTTATTTACCATATGCACTTTCCATTCCTTTCCTTCCCCCTGGCATGACTTCACTAATCTTCCCTTTACTCCAAGCCAACATTTTCAACCCCCACTCCATCCTTCATTTACCCCTATTTTGCACCATAACCTCACTTTCATTCTACTCATCATCTTGTTATTCACTCCCAAAATCCCAACCCCCTCACTGTACATTATCCATTATAGATACTTCTGGTACCCAATCTAGAGACCCTCTACCAGGCCGCACACCTAGCCTTCAGCTGCTGAGTGTAGCAATGACTGACTGGTACAGGGATCCAAACTTTTATATTTTTTGACTCAGGTAGGGGCAGAGGCAGGGGATCAATTCTATAGTGTTGCTCAGGCTCCAGAGCACTGTCTAGGGGGCCAGGTTAGGAGGTCAGACTTCTTCTCAACCCATTTTCCCTGCCCCATTCAGCTTGCCTCACTTCTTCATGGTTTCCCTTGAAAGCTAGTTATCCCTCCATAAACAACTTGTGCAAATATCCCCAGTGCAGGTTCTGCCTCCAGGAAAACCAACCCAAAAAACCATTCTTTTATGTCTTTATCTTCACTCCCATCCCAAAGTCTGAAGATTGTTGATTGATCACCCAATAGCCAAATCTGACCCATAACCTATTTTTGTAAATAATGTTTTATTGGGACACAACCATCTCCATTTGTTCACACATTACTCTACAGCAGTTTTTGCATAAGAGCAGAACTGAGTAGTCAAAACAGACCATATATCCCCAAAGCTAAACTGCTTTCTTTTCTATATGTCCCTTTTCAGAAAAATTTTGTTGACCCCTGTGTAATACATATATATTTCCATCCCACTTCCAATCATCATCCCCTCACCTCCATCTCAAACAACTTCACCCACATCCTACCCACTAATCACCTACAGCACTACCCAGCTGCCTTCCCTCAACACAGTGTGTCTGTCACCACTGGATGATAGGACATGCCTGGAAGGCTAGTCTTTACCTCCAAAGAAAAGTACGGGAAGTTACTAACATATGTGGTATAGGTCATATGGGGGCTGGACCTACTTCTGATTGGGACCTGGGCTTTGATCAAAGATTCGAGGCTAGGTGTGTGCTCTATGTTTGAGGTCCTGAGTTTGAGAATTTGGGAGTTTGTAGGGGGGAGTCTGAGGTCCTGAGTTTGCTGAGGACCTGAGTTTAGGGTCTTGTTTTGGCTCCAAAGTGGAAAATGGGATCGGCGATGGTTCTTGAAGGCCAACACTATTCTGGACTCTCTCACCTGTGACCAGGCTGGAGACAATGAGTGGCAGTACCAGCATCTGCAGCATCCTCATGAGGAGCTCTCCAGGAAAAGAGAAGTACTTGATCTGGCGGTAGGTGAGCTGGTAAGGGCGCAGGGCAAAGGCCAGGCTGACCCCTATGGCCAAGAACAGGGGTCAAGTAGCATGAAGTTTGGGTCACTCAGCACCAAACAGAGATCACCTGTCCCAAGAAGAGCGTGTACCATGGAGGTGAGAGAGAGAAATGCCCTATGAGTGCACATGTCTTTGTGTGTGTGTGTGTACTATAGAAATGTATGATTTATGTGTAAGTCATGAGTGTAAATGCACACATTCATGTGTATACATGCATACATTCACTGTGCAGCTGTATCTGTGACTAGATGCATGGTCTCATGTACATGAGATTCACATGTTTTCCTATGTGTGTTACTGCATGTGACTTGTATGTATTTGTGGCCACTTTCAAACATAAGGGTGTATGTGCATTTTACCTCATAAATATGCCAGTGTGTGCAGAAGAATACACTGTATGTGTGCATATGGTTTACATGTTTGCACCTGTAAGTTTTGCACATGCATAAAAACATGTTCATGTTTGTGTTCGTGTGCAGAAAGTGTGTGCTTATGTCGTGTGCGTATGTGCATTTACATGTGTCATTGTGGCCACACACCGCTGTGTTTGCATGACTGTACCCATTTGTATGAAGATATCATCACAGCGCAGGAGGAGGAAAAGGGTGGGTGGTGCGAAGCGTGCGCATGCGGATGAAAATGAGTGGGTGGAGAAAAGAAATGACAGTGTAGGGGATTTCCCTGAAGTCTCCGCCCCTCCAACCCACTCACCGATGACCACAGCACTGACGGTCAGCAGGATGAAGGCATTCCTGCGCAGGAAGCGCTGCACGTGCTCACGCGTCATGGTCTGCAGGCGCAAGCGTGTGCGCAATGCTCTCTGCTGCAGGCTCTCCTGCAGCTGCTGCAGCCAGCCCACCCGACCCAGTCGCTGGCCGCTCTCCCGCAGGAACAGGCTGTTGCCGTGGCTGCTCATCTTCTATCTGCAGAGGACAAAGAAACCCTAGTGAGGGTGGGACAAAGGATGATGTGGACAGAAGGGAAAGAGTGTAGAGACTCAGAAAGCACATAGACACTGAGGAGAGGGTTGCAAATCTGACCCGTAGCACCTGAGAACTCTGCTTGGAGTTCCAGGATCAAACCCTGGCAAAAAAGGATTAAGGTCTGCTTGCTCACTTTCAGGAATGGCTGGGGAGAGACAGGGAAAGACACCAAAATGTGACGGTGTCTTTTTTGCCATTATAAATAAATAACCAGAGGGTGGTGCTGGTGTAGCACTTAGGGACCATTAAGAATTGGAGGGCACAGGAAGGGGGCAGGACAGGACCCATGTGGCTATAACAGAGGACTTTTTAAAAAATTCAAATATTGTCAGTATAAAACACTTTAAATTTAGGGAGTATTCTATGTTGTTTTGATATATTTGTATTTGACTCCAGCCCTCTGGTTATTTCAAGAAATCATCACAATCAACAGACTGTCCCAGTTCACAAACCAAACAAGCTTTTGCTGAGTGCCAACTGAATGCCAAGCCATACCTTGGGGGCAAGCTATACCTTGGGGCAAGTCCCTAAAATTAATATTTTTGGTATCTGGCCTGGAGGTACTGCCAAGTGGGCTTTCCACAAAGACTAATGGCAGGTGTCAAATGAATGCAACTGCTTTGCCTGATTGCCCAGGTATGCAACAGGGAGAGGAAAGAGTCCCTCCAGAAGGAAACTGTGACAATCCCTGTCCCCAATGTTTTTCAGCATCAATCTTGGAAGAGTAACATGATATTCAGAATTCTTTCTGGGGTACCAGGCACTGTTTCCTAAATCTCATACTTTGTGTCTCCTCTTTACATTCAGCCATATCCACATGGCCTTGTTTATTTATCTAAATAAATTTATCTAAAATGGAAGTTTTGGGTGATTACTTGAAATGCTAATTCTATTTTAACAGACATCAAATAATATGCATTATAAAAATAAACACCAGCTATCCTTTTTCAACTAAACACTTTGTAGTGAAGAACACAGCTTGGAAATCTGACTTCCATGCACCTGAGGAACTTCTGCCTTTGTGGACTCCTTCATGCATTAAAAAAAAAATTAAAACTATATTTTACAACTATATTGCTATTATTTGAAGCTGAACAGAGGTGATGGTTGCACCACATATGAATGTGCTAACTAAATGCCACTGAATGCATCTGCAGATCTTTGAGAAAATACATCTATTTAGTTCCTCTATTCATTTTTAAATTAGAGTGTTTGGTTTTCTGTTATTGAATTGTATTAGTTCTTTATATATTTATTAACCCCTTATCTAATAATGTGGTTTGCAAAATATTTCTTTATTACAAAATATTTTTTATATCAAAACAACTGATAAGTACCTGATAAGTACAGAAACCTTTCGATGTGATGTAGTTTGGCTTGTTGATTTTTGCTTTTGTTGCTTGTACTTTGGTATCATATCTAAACACCGCCCATACCGAAAGTCAGGAGCTTCTTCCCTACATCTCCTTCTATGGCATCAGGTCAATGTTCAAGTCATAGGTGCACTTCTTTGTGTGGTGTAAGATAGGGGTGCAATTTCATGTTTCTGTGTGTATCCAGTTTGGGAACATATGGTATTGGGAAAGCTACCTTTCCCTATTAGGTGCTCTTGGATCTCTTGAAATGAACTCTCTATTTACAATGGCAAACATAATGCCATATACAAATATATCAAAACAACATAGTATACTCCCTAAATTTAAAGTGTTTTATACTGACAATATTTGAATTTTTTAAAAAGTCCTCTGTTATAGCCACATGGGTCCTGTCCTGCCCCCTTCCTGTGCCCTCCAATTCTTAATGGTCCCTAAGTGCTACACCAGCACCGCTGGTTTCCTTTCACCCTGCTCATATCTTTGTAAACAGCCCTTAATATAAATTCTCTTCAATTCTCCCTTTGAGTGTGCTCACTCTTAGGAAAAAACTCCAGACCAAGGAAAGGCAGGAAATATTGTCACCTATGCTAGACTGTATATTTGACTTACCTGGATTTGTTCACGTGTCAGAATTTGGTCTTCCCCCAGCTACTCTCTGAGGGATCGTGGCTTCCAACTTCTCTCCCTGCATTCCCTACTCCATCACCCCCACTGTCAGCACCTGAATTTACACTGGTGAGAACTGGAATATTAGTGGAGGTTTCAGTTCCACAAACTGTTAAGTATCTGGAATTTTTTTTCTGTCACAGACCAATCAGCTATTTTTCTGAGATAACTGTAGATAACGCCACTCCCCCCATCTCCAAGGGATGGGACGTCTACCTCAGGTTTCACCCAAATTCCTCCAGGTCCAAGTCCTGGTTCCCAATGTCAAACCCCAGTAGGGGTCTTGCTCCAAAAGAATCCATTTCTTGTGTTGCGCATAAGATATGTGCTGCGTCTCACCTCTCGATGTGAGAAATACCAGATGCAGGGCACAGACTACACGGAAACTCACAATTACTCCCTCTCCTCTAGGACTTATGCCCCTAATCATAGCAACATGAAATAACTTGGTTCCCAAGGGGGTGTTCAGCTGAGAGCCAAGCTAATTACAAAACCTAAGAATGAGATTTTCCTCTTTTCTTTCTCTTCCTCATAAGTACTATAGGGTGGACAAACCATAGCCCAAAAGCCAAATCCAGTCCACTGTCTCTCTTGGTAAATAAAGTTCTACTGGTACACAACCACTCCCATTCACTGGGTATTACCTACAGTCTGCTTTCCTGCTATGGCAGCTGAGCTGAGTTGTTGAGACAAAGACTATAAAGACTGTGATTTCTGCAGCCTTTATAATTTCTCTGGCTCTCTACTGAAAAAATATGCCAACCCTGGCCTAGCAACCTAAGCTCTTTACTTTAAACCCCCCTCTGCCTTGTAAGAATTGGTCACTTTGTGTGTGGCTTAGATGACCCAATTCATCTGATGCTTAAAACAGCACTTGGTGAACATGAAATAAATTCCTACCTTGGTTAATAAAAAGCTTGGACCCAACAGACACAATTGAGGACAGAGGGAAATGCTGCATCGGGAGGTTATGTTCCTGTTGGTTTCTCAGTCCTGTCTGCACAACTTGTCAAGCAATACTTGACTTGAACTGGTTTTTCAGGAGCTTGTCTTCTACTAGGTCCTTTTTTGACCTCTCATGGACCCCCATGGGCTTCTCCCCTCACCCTGCATTCTCTCTTCAAGTGTCTACTGGTCCTGGGATTTCTCTTGGCCCTGTTTCTGAAGCATTCTGCTGGGGTTACGTTCCTTGTAGGATTCCCACTCGCTGCAGTGGTTCAAGGATGGATTTCCCACCTGGTTCCCCCAAGCGCCAGACTTAGATGAGAGGTGCTGAAATCCCCTCAAGTCAAGGGAAAGAAAGGAAGGACCTCTTCTTCTATAGCTGAAGCTACAGTGAGCAAAACAAACATGTTTCCATACATTTTATCTCAACACTCTGCTTGCCAGAGCAGTACTTCTAGGAAAGATAGAAGAAAATCACATCACATCACACACACTTCAAATCATATCCTCACATATCTTGTGTGCAACTGAAATATACAAAACCACAGACACACATTCACTCACAAGGACAGTTCAGAAATGCACACACTTCTAGAAAGGCAACTCTGCTCACACAACATCAGGCACACAACCCCAACACACAGAGATATGCACACATACCACATTCATGTACACCAACAGACACACAACTCCACACACACCTTCCAGCCCCTGCACAACTGCCTGTTATACATGACTCCATACAGGACTGTCATAATTCCTGCACATGCACATACCCTTTGGCAGACACACAAAATTCCAGACATTCGAATTCATTACCACATTTAAATATGCAACCCCACACAACTCTTAGGGAAGGCAACACCGCGTATAAATTCAGCAGCACACATCAACCAGCACACAGCACTACAACCACGCACACAACTTCGGACCTCAGGTCACTGTCAGGGGCAGCCAAAGTCTCCATCAAGACCAGTTGCCTCAGGGTTGAAGCAATAAGCCCCAGCAGGGAAGAGAACTGAGTCCTGGGAAGGAAGGAGACATCGGGCACAGAGATGGCAAACCCCAGGACCTAGGGCCTAGGACAGAGGGACTGGATGAAGAGAGGAGATGGTAGGGAGACCCCAGGATAACTGCTCTGGTAGGAAACTCACCTTCGCAAGCCCGGAGTTGAGCGGTGCGGCAGGGAGTAGCTGAGACAAAGGGTGGCGGAAAGATGGGAACGCCGACTCAGAGGACGCCCCATCACCTGACCCTACGGTGGACCGAGCCGGCCGCATTTCCCACCTGCCCAGAACCTCAGCGTCCAAGCATGCAAGGGCCCGCGGGCTCCCCACTCACCTACGCTCGGAGCGGCTGGGGCGGCCTGCCCGCGCCTCGGCCTGCTGGCTACGCCCGGATGCTGAAGCTGGAGCCCGGCGAAGCGCCCGGCCCGGGCAGCGGAGACCCGCCAGGGACCACTGTGCGCTGGCGAGGGAGTCGGGCAGCAGAGGCATCGGCGCGGAGCCGGCACGCGCTGTGTGCTGGTGGGATCCCTGCTGGCCCTGAACTCACGTGGGTGCGGGGGCACCAGGCGGCCGGGGGAGGGGGCGGGATCCCCTCCGGGATGCCCCCCGCCTCCCCTGCGCCCAACCTGGGCTCCGCAGCCGCGCGGGAGAAAGGGAAATGCGTGTTTGGGGAGGGAGGGGGACGAGGGTAGGCGGGGTGGTCCCAGCCCCCGCCCCCAGCTCAGATTCCGGCCCCGGAGCCACCGCCCGCCGCCTCCTCCCGAGCGCTCTCGAGGCCTGAACATCCCTAGAGAGCGCCGACAGCAGGCCCTGGTTCCTACGGGCGGGCACCCGCATCCTCCGCGGACGTCTGTCTGGGCAAGGCTTGGGCGCGAGCGTCCTGGAGTCCTGGAGACCGCGGTCACCGCGTGGGCTGCTCTGCGCCGCTTCTCCCTCTGGATGCACCTTCCGGCCCTGGGCACTTGGCTGCCTGGTGCCCTGGGGCAGTCCTCTCCGCTGAGCCTGACCTCCTCTTCCAAACGGATATGAGAGTTGACCCCAGGAAAATTAAAACTGAAAATTAAAGTACGTGAGCAAGAAAATGCGCCGTGCCGTGTACAGCACAGTGCAAATGGGAGATGACTCATTGCTGTTAGCATTGCAATTAGTGTTACTATTCTTTGCTGTCTTTAGTGTATACAGAAATGTTGGTCCTGCTTCTCTTTCTTCAAAGGGCACTGACTTGGTTGCTTTCAACATCTCCTGCCTCTCATGAAAGCTAATTGCCATTTTAAAAAGGCAGAACCCAGCAGGTAATAAAAGCTCAGCACTTATTTTCTGATATTGGTGTTGTGGAGCTATGGTTGCCAGTTTGTAATTTAGGCAGCCTCTTTTATTTATATTTAAACTGTGCACGTATGAAGTAGCTGCCACTTACAGCCATTCGCAGATGAGGAGACAAGCACTTAGAAAAATTCAGTAGCTTGCCCAATGCCACAGCCAGGGAACAGCCACCCTGATTCCAATTTGCTGTCCTAAAACCAGAGCTCACCCTTAGGTAAGTGGTTCTCAAACTTTCCAGTATCTTAGAATCTCCAGGGGAACTTTTTAAAATTCTGATGGCCAGGTGACACCTCAGACCAATCACACCAGCATCCCAGGGACCCAGGCACCATAGGTTTTAATACTCCCCAAGTGATTTCAATGTGTAGTTGTGTTACAGGGCAGGGAGAGGAACACCCAGAACCCCCAAGCCTGCCCTCTCTGAATGGGTTCTGCCATCCCCTGCATTAAGACAAACACATAAAACCTTTAATGGAAAGGAACTTTAATACAACTAGGGTACAATAAAGAAAGAACAAAGAATACAATTACTGAGTTAAGCACCCAAAGTTACCCATCTCCTTGAGGGTAAAAGTCCAGCCAAATAGGATTGGCCCAAAGCAAGGCCCAAAAGCCTGCCCCAAGTCCAAAGGACCTCTCAGTGGAGACCCATAGAAAAGGTCAGAAAGAGTCAGACAAATCTGGGAGGAAAAGAGCAAAATCAAAATCAAGATGGAAGCTGCCATTGTTAACCTCCCCACGGGTCTCTCACCCACATCTGTCCCAACTAGTCCAAGACCAAAAAGCAAGCACAGTTTCTTCACATGTCCCTCTGCTCCACGTGTCTCCTCCAGGTCTCCTTGCTGCTCTCCATCTTCCTTTCTTCCTTCTCTCTTCTCTGCAGAAATCTTCTTATCCTCCTCAGCTCCACCCACTTAGGGTGGAACCAGGATTTTTGGAACTTCCCCTTTTCCTAGGACGACCCTGTTACAGTTGAACCAGAGATGTCACCTGCAACTCCTGCCTCAGCCTTTCTTCTTCCTGCTTCAGCCACGAGCTATGCATGAATGATTCTGCTTCCCTCTCTGAGCCTAGCGCTGCCTTTAAGACCCTGGCTTTTGCAGTCTTTCAATCCACCAATATTTATTGTGCATCTACTGTGCTCCTGTGGAGTTGAGCAGCAAAGAAAACAGATCCTCTGCCCCTACACAAAATAATAAAATACCAGTGACTCTCAAACTACTGCGTCTCAGAACCCTTTTGCACTCTTAAAAAATTAGTGAGGATCCCCCAAAACTTCAATCCCAGTCTAATCATTATTAATGAAAAATATGACAAGTGCCAGTAGAGGGGCATCATAAACTATACCTGCCAGGTACTCACCAAGACTGTCAAGTCATCAAAAACAAAGAAAGTGTGAGAAAGAATCACAGCAAAGAAGAGGCATGATCATGAATGTAGCCTGGGATCCTGTCTGGGGCGATGGAAAAGGGTTAGGCAGAAACAGAGGAAATCTGAACAGAGTATGAACTTTAACAACGTGTCAGTATTGGTTCATTAATTGTAAGAAATGTGTTGCACTAGTGGAAGTTACTAAGAGTAGAGAAAGTTCAGGTACTGGGGTGTATGGAATTATCTGTACTATGCTTCCAATATTTTTGTAAATATAAAACTACCTTAGGAAACTGTGTCTGTTTGTTAAAAAGATTATGGAGTTTTTAATCTATGTAGATGATGCCTATTGATCTTTATTGTATTAGAATTTAAAACTGAGAACATTGCTTAAAATTCATTTTTAAATAACAGTAAACTCATTAAATATTACCTAAATGGTGTATTTTTTATGAAAAATAGCTGTATGTCCAACCAAGAAAAAATTGTGAGATAAAATATGATTTTGTGCACTTATAAAATTTCTTTAATATCTGTCTTAACAAAAAGAAAGTGGGATTCTCACACAGATGATCTTTATCATGTGAGGATTCCACGCTTGTAGTCACCTATTCTAAAATTCATTTGTAACCCCAAAATTGACATACGGGCCACTTTTGTGTTCATTGGTAGACATGCACATGGATGAAAATTTTGATGTGGTTGATGTGTGAGTTTCCAGCCAAGATCAAACAAGATAGCGTTCTGACTTCTTGTTTCAGCTGTTATACCATAGAAAATGTCCTGTCCAGCCTATTTAGTGCCACATTTTTCACGTTCTCATTTTATGAGAAGGTTGTGATGTGCCTCACAGAGAAATATCCTTGTTAGATAAGTTTTGTTCAGGCTATGACTGTTGGATGAGACTTTAGTGTTAATGAATCACTAATATATATATATATATATAAAAGCAATATCTGTACACAAAAACAGAGCTATGGAATGATTGGTTGACAAAAATGTTGTGATTATGGGCTCTAAGGAACCTCACTATATACTTCTGCACTGATTTTGTTTTTCTAGTTATTGGCATTAGAGTATTATTGCTTTTAATAGAAGAGTGGCTCTGAATGGAGAAAAGATACCATATCCCCAAAGATTACTCATAAATGAATAAATCAGAAAAATTCAAAATATGCTCTCAAGAATTGAGATTTAATAAAAATGAATTTTTACTGCTTCCTCAAGGACATGCTACAGTGAAACTGAAATTTTTTAGCCTTCAGTGAATGGCAGTGCTGGGATAACAACTCCTAGCACAGTTTGGTGTCACTGTTATGGTTCTTGCTAAGATGCTAGTTACCCACCCTGGTTTTGGTACAACCAGCACATGGATAAACACTGGAAAAAATAATGATATCTTAGTATTGGTGTGAAAATAGTTTTGACCTTGTGGACCTCTGGAAGGCCTTCAAGATCATATCCCAGAAATCTACAGGCCATACTCTGCAAATTTTTGTCACATGATGATAAGTCCTGTGGGGGATTGGGGGCGCGGGGAATCATCAGAAAAAGAATATGTAGTGGCTGGGAAAAGAGAAACATTCTTTACTGGGCAACCAGTAAAAGTCTAGTTATGAAAGTGACATTTGAGCAAAGATCCAAAGAAGATGAGGGAGGGAGAGCCATGAGGCTATCTGGAGGAATGGTAATCCAGGAGACTGAACAGCAAATGGAAAAGCTTCAAATAGGACACCCTGGGGCAGGCGGCACCCAGAGGAGGGCAGAGGGCAGCATGCATCTCCCTTACAAGTTCACAGTCAGCTCAGTCTCAACTTATTCCCAACTAGGAAGCCTTTGAGAAGCAGCTCAGGAAGACTGGTCTGGTCCCAGGTAGGGTGCTTTTGGGATCGATATGGCCTATGCATCTATCAAGAACCAGGCACTGCCTGTCACTCTCCATATGCAGTGTTGAGGGTACAGACCCTAGAGTCCAGTGCCTGAGTCTGGATTTCACTTTCCCCACTGGTGAGCTCTGGACACTTAGGGCTGGGGCTTTGTTTGTTCAAGTTTCAGTGTCCTGCTCTGTAAATTTGGAATGTCCAGAGACTTTGCACTTGCAGGAATTACACCCTTAGAGCTGTAATGAGGCTTAGATGAACTAGAAGATGAACAAGTTGGGGAGAGTTAATGCAGAGCATGGTGATTACAGTCACAACATTGCAATAAATACTTCAAAGTTGCTAAGAGACTGGATCTTAAATGTTCTCACCATGGAAAAAGAGATGGTAATTATGTGATGTGGTGTAAGCATCAACTGACACTACAGTGATAATCACATTACAATATTTAAATGTTTCAAATCAACACTTGTACACTTTAAATGTGCATGTTGTTATATGTCGATACTATCTCAATTTTAAAAGTGAAGCCTACATGAAGGGCTTGATAAAATTTAACAGCTGTGATTCTTCAGGCTTGAGGAATTTGAGAAACACGAAGCTCTCATGGTGGATGCAAAGTGTTTGGGAGCAGCAGTGACCCATGTTATGACAAAGATAAACCCTGACATTACTCTGAGTGAAAGAAAAGGTCATATATTCACTTGCCATGTTTCAGTCTATGGCCAGAATACACAGTAAAAATTCAGAAAAGGCAAATTCATAGACAAGAGCAGATTGGTGGTTGCTAGGGACTGGGGAGAGGGAGTGGGGAGTAACTGCTCCTGAGTATAGGGCCTCCTTTGGGGATGATAAAAATGTTCTGGAACTAAATAGAGGTGATGGTTGCACAATATTGTGAAAGTACTAAATGCCAGTGAATTGTACACTTGAAGACAGTTAATTTTATGTTGTGTGCATCTCACCTCAATAAGAAAAATGTAAGGGAGGATCCAAAACCCAGTATTTAAGATAAACAATGCTTCTATGCAACACTTTTAAAAATCAAAATGAATGCAAAGTAAAATCACAATGAACAAAATATCAACCTTTCAAACAAATCAGAACTCCTGTTCCCATATGCCTCAGCTCAACATTCTTACTGATTCAAACACTGACATTCTGATATTTAGCTCCATATGGGTTTTGTATTAATTTTGTGTGTTTTCTAACTACTCACATTGGAACATTATTTTTTTAAAAGATTTATTTATTTATGCATACAAGAGCTGGGGTACAGGTCAGAGTCCAGGATGGTGAAAGGATTCACCAGAGACAGAGAGGGAGCAGAACAGGCAGATTGACTGAAACACACTGCTGAGGGCAGCAGCGGGCGAGGCAGGAGAGGTCTGCTGTGCCATGTGGGTCCCCTCCCTGGCCGGTGGCAGGGATCTAACTCGGGCCGTAGTGGCTGTGGTTTACTTCATAGTGCGTTGCTCAACCCACTGCGCCACCAGGGAGGCCCCTGGAACATTATTTTTATAGGAGAAAAGATGCCATATTATTTTTTTATGGTGAAAAAATACCATAAGCATGTTCCCAAAGAATAACTCATAAAAATATGGTATCTGGTAAATTTCAGTATTTCAAAATCACAGAGTGTTGCTGTCTATCTCACTGCCTTAGTCATCTTACTTTTAACCATTTAAGTATAATTTATAAAAACAGAACTGAATGTATTTCATGTCTATAGCCAAGTGAGTTCAGAAATAAACCAGTGAAGTGTCACCACCATCAAGGTCATGCACACATGTCACCTTGTAATAGGGTGGTTTTTAGGAAAGGGGGAAGTTTTAGAATTTTAGTTTTATTTTAAGTTAAGTAGGGATAAGATGATGATAGAGAGAGGAGAGAAGAGGACAGAAGGAAGGGAGGAAGAAGGAAGCAGGATGGAGAGCAGCCAGGAGGCATGGAGGAGGCACTTGGAGCAGAGCCACATGTGAAGAAACTGCGCTTGCTTTTTGGTCTTGGACTGGTTGGAACAGATGTGGGTGAGAGACCCGTGAGGAGCTTAATAATGGCAGTTTTTTATTTTGCTCTTTTCCTCCTGGATTTGTCTGACTCTTTTTGACTCTTTTCTATAGGTCTCCACTTTAGACTTGGGGCAGGCTTTTGGGCCTTGCTTTGAGCCAATCCTATTTGACTGAACTTTTACCCTCAAGGAGATGGGCAACTTTAGATAATTAACTTAATAACTATATTCTTTGTCTTTTCTGTATTGTTCCCTAATTGTATTAAAGTTTCTTTCCATTAAAAAAAGCCTATATGTTTGTCTTAGTGCTGCAGATGGCAGAACCCATTTAAAGAGAGTGAGTTTGGGGGTTCTGGGGTGCCCCTCTCCCTGCTCTGTAACAGTCTCTGAAAGTTTGTGATATTATTTACCTTAATTACAGTGGTTTTTAGTACTTTCTTACACTGTGCACCCTAAGCACAAATATCACTCTCCTCACCCCACCCTGGCCCCTCAAGTTTCTCTCTCTTTCAATAAAGGAAAGACTACAGCTTCCCTGTACAAGTGTGGAAAGGGCTCTGAGGTTAAATCATAGCCCATATCATCAGGAAATGGTGGGGTCGGGGTGGGAACTCAGGCCAGGTTCATTCTGACCAAGGGTTCTGTCTCTGGCCCTGGCAGCAGGAAGGCAAGTCTTCCCAGGTGGAGCTTCCCCAGGCTGTCCCAAAGGACCGCCCTGGCTATAGTGTAGGGGCCTGAGCAGGAGCTGAGTCAAAAGGAGCCTGAGATAAAGGAATTGAGGCTAATTCCTCTGTGGGAAGCACTCCCTATTAATTAATTAGGGCAGAGCTAGCCTGCGGCATCCCCGCAGCCCCAAGAGTCATTAAGGGAGAGGGGGTCTCATTATTGGCTAGCAGTTTCCCCATCATTCTTGGGGCCCCAGAGGGAGCAAAGGAGGGGACAGAGGAAGGCCAGGTCCCCCTTCTCCGACCTCCCTCCCATTACCAGAATGGCCTGATATGTAAGTGAATTTCAGGAAAGAAAAGAAAAGGAAAGTCAAACATGAGGGGGGTAACTCCTCCCCACCCCCATTCAGCCTGCATTTACATTTATATGAGATATGCAAAACAGGTAAATCCATACAAACAGAAGGGGCTGGCAGGAGCTGGAGCACGGGGTGGGATAGGAATGACTGTTCATGGTTACCAGGTTTCCTTTGGGTCATGAACAAATTCTGGAACTAGACAGTGGTAATGGTTACATAATATGCTGAATGTACTTAACACCAATGAATTATGACTTTAAAATGGTTACAATGGCTACAGTTTTGATCATTTTACAGTATATAAATGTATCAAATCAATAAGCTGTATACCTTAAACTTGCCCAATTTATATGTCAATCATATCTCAAAGGGGGTGGGGGGGAATGATTACAATAGTTCATGGCTATTTGTTCAACTTTTATTTAAGAACATTAGTTTTGTGCCCAGAATTGCATTCAGTGGGAAGGAGGAGGAATGGTCCTGCCCTCAGTTTTGCCTTAATGGAAAATGGTACTGGAAACTCTCCCTGTGGACTCCTGAGACACTCTCCATCCTCACCTCGCTCTGTGTCCGAGGACATTGACCCTCATGGATCATGCCGAAGTTTCTCTTGCTCACTGGTTTCTGGTTGGGTGCAAGCAAAGGGAGACCTTTGCAGGAGGTCAGAAGGATGGAGGAAAGTCAGAGCAGACCCCTGTATGAGTGTGTCTTCTGTTTCTGCTGAGACGTCCCTCTAAACCAGAATTTATAATAAAGAGAAAAATAAATGGGCATAGATAAATAAACCCTGGAGATCCAATATACAGCACAGTGATAACAAAATATTAAAAACTTGAAGGATTATAAACCCAAAGTTGCTAAGAAACTAGATCTTAATTTTTCCCACCACCAAAAAGAAATGATAATTATGTAGCATAATAGAAGTATCTGAATACTGTGAGGTGATAATCATATTTAAAGATTCAAATGCATGAAATCAACACTTTAAATAGCAGTTACTGATTCTGTCACGGTCCTGGGGCCCAGAAGTCCAAAACTAAGCTGGTTTTTAGGCTGTGCTCTCTCCAAAGGCTCTAGGAGAAAATCCCACCTTCCCTCCCCCACGATCCAGTGGCTGCTGGCAATCTTTGGCATTCTTCTGCTTATAAATGCAACACTCCAGTCTCTGCATGTTTTCACATGGCTGCCTTTCCTGTGTACCTCTATGTTTTCACATAGCCTTCTTATAACGATCCCAGGTATTGGATAAGGCCCTGATATAGCCTCATATTAACTTAAGTTCTATCTGCAAAGAGCCTATTTTCTTTTTTTTATTTATTTATTAATTATATTTGACATCATTTGTAGTCCCCAGGGATTACCCACCACCATTTCACCCGTGCACCATCACCTCAGTCCCTTGTGCACCCTCTGGCCTCATCCCCGTCTTTGCCCTCCCCCCTCCCGCTCCCCCCACCCCCACCCCCATGGTCCCTTTGGTTTATCCTGGCTTTTTGGTCTTGTTGAGTTTTTTTGTTTACTTTTGGTTATAATTGCCCAATTCCTTGAGCTTAT
>JAGFMF010011659.1:12196743-12207774 GCA_019455555.1 Galemys pyrenaicus | reverse complement strand
TCTAGTAGACTGAGGAACTTCCATACGGCCTTCCATAATGGTTGGATTAGCTTGCATTCCCACCAGCAGTGTACCAGGGTTCCTTTTTCTCCACATCCTTGCCAGCATTTGTTATTGCTGGTTTTTTCAATGTGTGCCATTCTTACCGGTGTGAGGTGGTACCTCATTGTGGTCTTGATTTGCATTTCCCTGATTATGAGGGATGTTGAGCATTTTCTCATGTGTCTATTACCCATGCGTATGTCCTCTTTGGAGAAGTGTCTTTTAAGTTCTTCTGCCCATTTTTTGATTGGGTTTTTTACTTTATTTTTCTTGAGAAAGACCCTATTTTCAAATAAAGTCACTTTCACAAGTACCAAGAGTGAGGATTTCAAAAACCATTTTGGAAGGACACAATTCAACCAACAGCAGTCCTGCTTCCCATCAGATTTGAATACCCCCCATAAATCAGAAGGACGCTTTCAAATAAAAAAATCCAGAATAGGAACTTCCTTGGCAGAAATAGCAGAAAATCCTTGGTTGGTCTACACATGGATTATATCCAAGCATGTCAGGGCCACCATCACTTAACCATTCAAAAGTAAGTACTAGGGGCCTGGGGTAGGCACCAAGAATTCAGTGATAAGATTCAGAAATGACTAAGACATGAGATCCCAGCAAAGAGCTGCCATCTAGAGACAAGCGCAGACAGATGAGAACTATCACAAGAAAGGATAGTTCAGCATGGTGGTGTGACACTTCAGATCAAAGGGTTAAGAAAGGGTCTTTTAGGAGATAATGTCTGAGCAGAGAACAAAAAGGTGAGAGGGAATAAGAAAATGCAGCAAAAGTAAATTAGGAGGGGGGGGGAGGTGCAGGAGAGCACAAAAACCATGAGATTAAAACAAGCTTGTTGAGTCTCAGCAGCAGCCTGACTTTTCCACAGTGATCCAAAGTCAGAATGTTGGGAGATAGGTGGGTGGGGACCAGATGCTAAGGAACTGGGATTCTGTAGATCATAGTAAGGAACTTGGATGTTATTCTAAACATGCTCACCTCACTGAATCTACCCACTGGTCTTAAAGCTACAGTCATGCTAATCTAGCAAGTACTACCCAAATCTAAATGTGGATAAGTTTTTCCAGGGAGAAGGTAAGGAATGCAAAAGGAAGCGAAGACAGAAACTTAATGTATTAGTTAGATACTCCTGCATTGTCTCCTATATTGTTTACTCTAATGGCTCCTGCAGATGAGGGATCTGAGCATGGCTTAGCTGGGTTTTCTGACTCAAGGTCTTCAACTAAGCTGCCAACAAGATGTCATCTCCAGACTGGACTTGGGCAAGATCTGCTTCCATGCTCACTCTTGTACTTGTTGACAGATTCAGTTCCTCACAGGATAATGGACTGAGGGATGCAGATTTTTGATGGCTGATAGCCAATGGCACCCTCAATTCCTTGCTATATAAGTTTCTCCATTTTTTGAAAGAGTAAACAATGCAGACGCTAGGATCCCTTTATAAACTAACCTCAGAAGGGGAAGCCTATCACTTTTGCCATATTCTATGGGTTAGAAGTGAGTCACCAGGTCCAGTCCACAGTCAAAGGGAGAGGGCCACACAGGGCATGAAAACCAGGAGATGGGACCATTACAAAGTATCTTCAAGACCACCTGACTTACCCAAAAACTTCTTCTCTGACTTACCCAGAGAAGTCACACAATATTTGAAGACTGGGTGGCAGGTAAGCAGGACCCAGAGTATAAGTAAAAGGGAAATGTAAGTAAAAAGAAAAGAGTACAAGAGAGGAGATTCAAGTCTCTGTGGGGTGACAAATTTAAATGCTTCCTACAGGTCAAGTTGAATGGACAGAAAAGAAAATGTGTCATTTATCAATCGAAGGAAAACATGTTTAGGAGACTGGCAGGGGCTAGGGCAATAAGGACCAGTCCTTAACCCTCACCAATCAACACCTCTGGAAGTGGTGACCAGAAAGAAGTTCCTCTCCCAGCCTGGGGCTTCCCACAGTCTCCTGACACCTCCCCCAGGAAAGCGACCTCATTTCTCAAAGACAAAATGGATTCTAGGTCACATCCCCCTGGAACAAGAGACCATTTGATGTGATTATCTCTAAGAGAAAGGGGGCACCTACTAAAAGTAGAACCTGGTGCCCCAGAAGGGAAGACATTGGGGAACCTGAAAAGGGGTCTCTGATAATTACCTGCCAAGATATCAGAGCGAAGGGCAACTCCATTTAATGCCAAATGGAAAAAAAAAAAAGGGAAGAAAAATTGGAAGTTTTAGAATGTTCCTCTTCCTCATAAATCCTGCAATTCCACTCTATTTAATCCAAGGGCAGAATTTTGCTCCCCACTTTCCTGTACTCTTTATATAGAACAGGTGGCCCCAGAAAAGATGGCTGCAAAAAGGAATTCCTATAAAGCATCCTCATTATAAAAATCAAAGAGCTAATTTTATAAATAATATTCCCCATTGGCCCGAGTTAGAAATATTTGGGCTTTAGTATACTGGGAGAAGAGAGATGTATAGAGCTATAACCACATAACCACATACATGGAGGAATGGGAGACATAAGAAAATGGCTACAATGAAATCAAAGCCTACTTAGAATAAATATCTCTGGATGGTAAAATTACAGATGATTATCTTTCTCTTCATCATATTTTCCTGTATTTTACACGTGATGCAAGGTGCATGTATCACTTTCACAGCATAAAACAGACTTGTGAAGAGATGCATTTGGGTTTTAAGTAGTTAAAATGTGGTAGTTAAAAATGTCCCCTGTTCAATTTTTGTTATTACATTTCTGTTCAGGTACATGTATTTCCATGTCCTGGAGACTGAGCGCTAATACTAGCCTTCCAGGCACCTGACATGCTATGGTGTTTGCACAGCTTTAATAGAATACCATAGACTGGTGATTTACAAAAATTTCTTCCTCACACTTCTAGAGACTGAGAGTCCAAGGTCAAGATACTGGCAAATTCAATGACTGGTGAGGACTTCCTGGTTCACATACAGGTGGCTTCTCACTTTGTTCTCCCTGTCAGAAGGGGCAGGGGCACTCTCTGGAGTCTCTTTCATAAAGGCACATGTAACCCATTCATGAGGGCTTCACCCTCATGCCAATCATCTTTCCAAGGTCCCACCACCTACTACCATCACATCAGGTATTAGGAGTTAACATGTGAATTTGGGGAAGACACAGACATCCAGTCAATAACTACTGCCAACAAAAGCTGTGGCCAGTGGGCTTTGATAGAAGAGATCTGTTCCTCAAACTCAAACATTTGTATCAGGCTCAGTGCTCAGACAACACTAGGCATGTGTTGGTGTGGATGGCTTGGCCAATAAAAAATGTCAGCATGGAACAGTCCACACCCTGATCAATAACCCTAGTAAACTTCACGGGAGACCTTATGGAGTCAAAATCCACCCTACATGGGGCACAACATACACACAGCAACTTCCTTGGAATCACTGTGATGCTCCACATAGGAGGCAGCAAACCAACCCTGTGAAATCCTCTGGGTAGGAGAATGGAAGTGCTAAATGAGCAAAGCAAAGGTGGATGGTTCAGTGCTGGTTGTTGTTCATGTGAGGTGTCTCCCTTGTTCTCTGGGAAACCCTGGTTTTAGGATCACTCATTCATCTGATACTCGATTAATAAAAATGAAAAGTGAGCCCTTACATAATGCCTACTCTACCAAATACTGTGCTAAGCACTCAGCTCATATCAACTCCTTTAATACAGGGCCATAATCTTAATATCCCAGTTGATAGTTGAGGAAATAAATAGAGACACAGAGAAGCAATTCGTGCAAGATCATATAGCTTATAAGTGTCAGAATTATAATTTTAAGTCAAGTCACCAGGCTCCACAATCCCAATAACAGTACTCTCCCAACTCTAGTGAAGATTTGTTTAACCAGACACAATTGGGTCCAGCAGTTCATGACTGAGCTACGCCCTCATTCTGTGAAGCTGTGAAATAAGTGCTATCTGTTCTGGTCTCTCCCTTGGTTCTCTAGCCTGGGAGTCTTTAGTTACCATTTTATTCTTCTCCACTATTGACTGACCCCTCAGCTTTGCAAGACCAGGGTCATTCACCCCTTCTTCATTTTTCACCTCTCATTCACTCAACAAGATGTTTATTCATTCATTAACTCATGATTCATGTAACCAAAGTTTATCAAGTACCTACTCTGAACCACAATCTCTACTGGGTGCTGGGACTCTGTGGCATATAACAGTCATATAACAGGTCACTGTCTTCATGAAGCTCTGATAGGAAAAATAGACAAGGAGAAAGGCAAAAAACAAAATGTCCATGAAGAGTGGATGGATAAAGAATTGTGGTATACAGGGCCTCCCTGGTGGCACAGTGGGTTAAGCAACGCACTATGAAGCAAACTGCAGCCACTGCAGCACGAGTTCGATCCCTGCTGCCAGCCAGGGAGGGGACCCACATGGCGCAGCAGCCCTCTCCTGCCTCGCCCACTGCTCCCCTCACCAGTCTACTTCAATTAATCTGCCTGTTCTGCTCCCTGTTTTGTCTCTAGTGAATCCTCTCAGCCCCCATACCTCTGGTCTGTACCCCAGTGCTTATATGAATAAATAAATAGATCTTTGGAAGAAAAAGGAAAAAAAAAAGAATTGTGGTATATAAAGACAATGGAATTCAACCATAAAAAAAAAGAATAAAGTATTGGTGCATTCTGCAGTGTAGAGAAACCTTAAAAATATACTGAGTGAAAGAGGCCAAACATAAGTTCCCACAGTGTGTGGTCAGTTTACTGGATATATGAAAATAGACAAATCTACAGAGACAGAAAGTAGATTAGTGGTTGCCAGGAGACATGGGGAGAGAATGGAGAGTGAATGGTAGTGAGGGTGAGATTTTATTTTTGGGATGATGGAAATGTTTTAGAACTAGATGGAGATTGGTAGTTGCACAGCATTGTGGATGTGCTAAATGCCTCTGAATTGCTCACGTTAAAATGGTTAGTTTTATTTGTAAGAATTTCACTTAAAAGAGAGCAAATAAAATAATCACAGCATGTGACTGATGCCATCCATTCATCCCATGTGTAAAGAGAAACTGTGAGCTGTGCTAGGCACTAAACATTCAAGCTAGGATCCTGCTTGCAAGGCTTTTAGAATCTTCTAGGTTAAGTGCATCAAAAATTTACAGTAAACTAATAACTGGATAACATACTTTCAGATAATGGTGACTACTCTGAAGACACTATATGAAGCAACTGTGAGACTAAGAGAGCTGGATCAAGTACCCAAGGAAGACCAACCTAAGAGGTGTGACACGCCTCCCAAGGACACCAAGAACCCGGCAGGCAAAAATCTTGAAGAAAAGAGATTCAACCAAAAAGAACTAGCATGACACACTTTAGGAGCACAAAAATGGTCGGGGAGTCCAGAGACCAAGTGCCAGCCCTCAGGGTGGAAGGTAGAATTAAGTTAGTTTAGGGAAAGCTGGCCATGCATAGCCTCACAGCTAGAGAATTTAGATTTTACTTTCATACACTGCAATTCACTGATGCGTTTTAAGTAAAAAAAAAAAAAAAATAGAGACTGCTATTGTTTAAAACATAATACTAGCTGTGATATGGAGTATGCTTTTAAAGCAGCAAGAGAGAGTAGGCAAGCAGGGAGACCAGGAGAGTGAGAGAAGGTGATGGGAATAAGAACGATGGTGGTTCCAAAGGTGTCTAATAGGGCCTCCCTGGTGGCGCAGTGGGTTAAGCAACGCACTATGAAGCAAACTGCAGCCACTGCAGCACGAGTTCGATCCCTGCTGCCAGCCAGGGAGGGGACCCACATGGTGAGGCAGACCTCTCCTGCTGTGCCCGCTGCTGCCCTTGGCAGTGTGTTTCAGTCAGTCTGCCTGTTCTGCTCCCCACTCTGTTTCTGGTGAATCCTCTCACCTCCCGTGACTCTGGCCTGTACCCCAGTGCTTGTGTGCATAAATAAATAAATCTTTAAAAAAAAAAAAAAACAAAGGTGTCTAACAGAAGAAAGCAAAAACACTAGTTCAAGGGAAGCATGAACTCCTTTGCTCATTGCAGCAGTATTTACAATAGCCAAATATGGCAACGGCCTAAATGCCAAAAGACAGATGAGTGGATCAGGAAGATGTGGAATATATACACATGGAATAATGCCCACTTATAAAAATAGATAAGCTCTTACTGCAACCTGGATGGAACTGAAGGGGATTGTGTCAGAAGGAGAAAGTATATATATATATATATAGAATATGGAGAAACCAAACAAAGGGTCAGATAAAGCCAAACTAACCAAAAAACCTAAGAAACCTGCCTATAGAGCTAGGCTATCAGAGGGAGAGGGGAGGAATGAGAGCAACGTGAGGAGGGAGCACAATGGGGAGGGACTGGGGGTGTTTTGGTGGTGGGTGTGTAGTAACAACACCTGAAGGGGGAGATCCTATAGCTCTAAATTACAAACATTGGTGCTGTAAATCACTGATGCTCTAAATCATTGGAGCTGTAAACCAATGTTACAGCGATCAAAAAAAAAAAAAATCCCTAATGTCTTGGAATCTTTTAGACTGTACTGCAGCTAAACCTTTGCTTTTGGAAAGTTTTACTCTTTTCCCTGAAATAGTAATGCTTTATAAAGAAGAAAAAAGAATGCTGGTGGCAGCAATGGAGAAACCAAATGGTCACACTGGGAATAGATTTTAAAGATAACACCAGCAGAACTTGGTGAGTTGAATATGGAAGTGAAAACAGGAAGTTCTTATCATGAGCATTGCTTGAGTGATTGTTGAGTCAAGAACCTGCCAGGCCAGCATGTCCCGGAGAGGTAAGTTGTGGAGCAGGTTTGCAAGGCAAGATGGCTGGCTGCTGGGTGAACAGCCCTCTTGCCATGCATTAGCAGTAACAAACAAGTGTGAGTGCTTATGTGACAATAAGCAGGAGGAACAGTGTCCAGGGGAGACAAAGGGTAATCATCTTTTATGGGAAGTTGAGGGGGACATGTTGGCCACTATACAGGGAGGGTGTCCTGTGCAGGTACTTGATGTAATTTCTGAGCTACTCTCAGATCACCTCAGACCATGGCCACACAGTCAGTCCATGCCCACCTAGGCATCCAGAATGCCCCTGATGTGGGCCGTTGTCTTAGGGAAGCCATGCAGGAGTGTTTCTTTCAAACCCTACAGGACAGGGACATAGAGAGGCCACATTATTCCATGTGGGCATTATTCCTTTCCATGGGTGCATGGAAAGGTCATAGGTGGTGGACCAACTCTCAAGTTGAGGAACATCAAGGAGGAAGAAGATTGGACAGAGTCTGGTCAAAAGTTTGGTTTTTGGTCCTTCTGAGTTTGAGTTGCCTACTGATTACCCAAGTACAGATGCCACCACTGGAAGGACGCAAACAAGGGGATGGATCAAGGGCAGTTTCTCTGTACTTCCCCAGACTCTGACCTGCTGTCTCTGCTGGGAGAATTGTTGCTCTTAAGAGTCTCTGGGGAGCCTTCCAGAAGCCTTCCTCCTCCCCCACCTCTGGAACTCTGCCAGCGCTGTTGTCTGTCGCCTTGGTGATGGGCGCACTCCCAGTTTCACTCACTCTTCAGACAAGAAAGGAGTGGGGCCAGATTGGAGGTCCCTGCCACTCCCGGTGAAGGTCCCGGGCCAGAGCCGGGCGTCCAGCAGGGACCATGCCAGTTTTGATACCCCCGGCTGAGCGCAGCCAGGACACGCGCGTTGGAGCTCCAGCATGGAGGGAGGCGGCCAGGGTCATCACGCAGAAGGCGCGCCAGCTGACCGACCGCTGCGGGAGGGAGGCGGTGACCATGTGGCAACCCGAGGACAGCGTGCGGGACCCACACGTGGCGAGCCACCTCTGCCGCGCCGCCTACATCCTGCCTTGGCGCTTTCGCGTGGAGATGCTCAAAGGTGGTGGCACCGTAGAAAAGCCGCCACCGGGTGAGGGCGTCACTTTGTGGAAGAGCAAGATGAAGCCCCCGGTATGGCACGCACGCCTACCACTGCCGATGCACCGCGACGCGCGGGCCATGCAGACGGCGGAGGTGGTGCAAGCACACGCGCGCGGGGCTCGCCTCACAGCTGCCCGCCTGGGCCGCGCGCAGCACCAGATCAACGCGCAGCTGCAGCTACTGCAGCGCCAGAGGGAGGCTACCGACCGCCGGCTCAGCGAAGTACGCAAAGGTCTGCTGATTAACCAGCAGAGCGTCAAGCTGCGGGGCTACCGACCCAAATCTGAGAAGGTGGGACAACGACCACCCCACCCCCATCTCCATCCCCCAAAAAACCCAGTCGCAGACTGAGGTCTCTGTTCCTGGATACTCGCCTGGGGGAAAAACCCTCCCAAAGAGCGAACACTCTCACCCCAAACCCATCGCTCCAGAGTGTAGGGTCACTGGAAGATGAGGATACCCACAAGATGAGATGCCTGGTCTGCATCCCCAGGCTCTTTCAAGGGAATGAGATCCTCAGCCCCCTTGTTCCAGAGGGGGAACCTATTCCAGCCAGGAGAGAAGGTGACACCTCTGAGTTAGACTAAATGTAACTCTACCCAAAGAGGAAAGCCCATAACCTCACTCAGGCATAAAATCACTCACTCAGTCCCAAGGCATAGAGGATCCATGGGCATGAGTGCTCCAGTCCCAGTAAAAACACACCCGAAGACCCCAGCTGAGGGAAGTGGGTGATGCCCCCGGTTCAGCCCAGATGAAATTCTCTCCAAAAACAAAAGGTTTATTTTAAAAACCTAAGCCCTCTCTCCAGCTTCCAGGAGCAAGAATCCCTCCCAGGCCTCATGTGAGAAGGGAACACATCCTGCCTACAGGTTTAGTCCCCCAGACTTTCAGCCCCCAAACCCGAGTTAAGCCATAGGAAAAGAAGAATGCCCAGCCCCAGGCCTGGTGAAATTCTCCCTCTAAAGTGAAATCCCCAATTCTCACCCCAAAAGGGGAGGGCATTCCAGTCTTCCTGAGGAGTGATGAGGCCCTACTCACAGAGTTGAATTCCCAGTCACCAAATTCAGATAGTAAGATGCCAAAAAGGCAAACCCTCATCACCCCTAAAATGATGACAGCCCCTCACTTCTTGCCAGAGAGGAGGCATAACCTCCTCGCTACAGAAGGTGGATGCCCAGGCCCAGAAAGTGGGAACAACCTTCCTTCAAACTGTCACCACCCCAGCTCACTGGACTCCTGCCTGTGGAAGAGGCCTCCAGCCCCACTCTCCCAGAGGATAAGACACTCCCCCCCCCAACACACACACACAAGCGCAAGTCACCTGAAGGAATAAACCCTTCTCAGAGTGAAACCCACAAAGGGTGAGAGTAACTCACCCAGGCCACTTGTGAGGTTAGCAAACCCTCCATAGCCCTGGAAATCTCCCTCCAGCCCCTCTCCCAAAGAGAATTTCTCCCAAAGGAAAAAAAAAAAGGAAAAATTCTCTTGTTTTCTAGATTCCAGACAAAGCTGACAGTATGCTTAAGTGGGAAAAGGACACGCTAAAGACCATGAAGAGGAAGATGGAGGAAGACATGGAAAAATCAGAGGCCTTGCTCAAGGTTGGGAATAGCTGCAGCCAAGTTAAGAGGCCTAGAGGTCACAGGAGACAAAGGTCTCTGACGATGCAGACCAGCATCAGCAAACCCCTCCATGCACACATGAGCCCACCCTGACTTGAAACTGTATTTCCACTTTGTGAAATGAAAAACCTGAACCTTGAGGAGTGGCATGGAGCCTCGTTGAGTTAACTCCTTAAAACATTCCTGTGAAATGGAAACTATGACCCCCTTAACTGGATAGGGGCATTGAGGCTCAGAGAGAAATGGCCCCACCCAAGGCACAGAGCTAGTTAGTGGCAAGGTGTTGTTTCAGCTCAGGCACCTTTTATTTCCTGGCTTTACTGAGATAGAGTGAAAAAGTTTGTTTCTACACAAGGTGTACAACTTGATGATTCAGTATGTATAGTAGTGAAATAATAGGACAATTGAAGTAATTAACATATTCATCACTTCACACAATTACCTCTTTGTGTGTGTAATGAGAACACTACTATCTCCCCCCTTAACTTAGCAAATTTAAAATTGTAATATAACAGCATTGTTTGCTATAGTTACATGATTATGCATTAGGTCTCCAGAATGTGATCATCTTGCCTAATTGAAACTTTGCACCTCTTTACCAACATCTCCCCATTTACCCCTCCCCCCATTCTCTAGGAACCATACCCTACCTGTGTTTCTATGAGTTTTACTATTTTAAATTGCATATGCAAGCAGAACTGTGCAGTATTCCTCTTTCTACACCTGGCTTATTTCGCTTAGCATAATATCCTCCAGGTTCATCCATATTATAACAAAGTGCAATACGTACTTTTTTAAGGCTAAGTAATACTCCAATTTATCACACATTCTTCATGTATCACCCATTGATGATCATTTCTGCATCTTGGCTAGTCCACATCTAAGCTGATGAATGGGAATGCAAGTGTTTCCTCCACATCCTGATCCTCTGTATCTATGTCTAGCTGTCCAAGAATTACCTTCTGATTCAGCTGGAATGTCTTGAGTTTAGCATTTTTTAAGTGTTCCATTTTTGATGACTCCAACCAAAGATGAACTTTCACTGCATTCTTTACTCTTGCAACCAGAATCTCTTTTTGAGGGCCTAATGGAAATGGGAGAGTGGCCAGGTTTCACAGAGCCTTTGGGATTAGTTAGGCTTAGCCCATAACCTAAGTGTGTCCCTCGACTCATCCATTTGACAAATATTTACCCAGTACTCTGGTGTACCAGGACTGCACTTAGCTAGGGGCTTCCTCCAAAAAAGGAACTGGCCAGGTTTGGAGGGTGGTATTGGAGGGTGGGAGACATTTATGGGCTGGGGCCTTAAACCCTGTCTTTGGTGCGAATTGCTTTTTTTTTTTTTTAAAGATTTATTTATTTATGCATACAAGCACTGGGGTACAGGCCAGAGGTGTAGGGGGGTGAGAGGATTCACCACAGAGAGC
>JAGFMF010011659.1:12169383-12196582 GCA_019455555.1 Galemys pyrenaicus | reverse complement strand
TGCTGAGGGGAGCAGCGGGCACAGCAGGAGAGGTCTGCCACACCATGTGGGTCCCCCCCCTGGCCGGCAGCAGGGATCGAACTCGTGCTGCAGTGGCTGGTCTGCTTCGTAGTGCGTTGCTTAACCCACTGCGCCACCAGGGGAGGCCCTGGTGCTAATTGCTTTAATTGCACTCATCTCAATAAGCAGTGGGCTATGGTATTGTTAGGCCTCTATGGTATTCCTCTAAATCTGGTGATTGCAGAAAATCTTTCTAGGAAATCTGAAAGAGAGTTGGAGGCAGGCAGTGGGAGAGGCCCTATAGGCCTTCTAGACCCTGTAGGATGGGGTTGAAAGAGAAAGAGGGATACAAAGATAAGAAAAGATGAAATAGAAAGAAGACAGAAACAGAGACAGGCTGCCAAGGAAGAAGTGGGTTGTAAATATTTCTGGATAAAAATGCTCACCACCAAGCAAATAGATTTCAACATAAAATCATGAACTCAAACCTTAATAGATACTCAGAACTTTCTCAGGGATCTCACAGTGCATTTCCATAAGGCTCTCCACTCTGTTATGCAAGTTATTTCCTTCTCCTCTTTCAAGATTTTTCTTCATGCTCAACAAATGACCCCAATGCCTGGCAGCCACCCCTCTCATTTTTCCTCTGCCACCCACCAAATCTAGCTTCCTCCACCTCCCCTTCACCCCCATCTTATCCATCATAATATTTCCTTCTCTGTTAAATCCTTCTCACCAGTGAACAAATGGGAATTATTCTTTAATAGGTACAGATTTATTTGGGATGATGAAAAAGTTCTGGAGATGAACAAAGGTGCTGGTTGCACATTGTCAATGTGCTTTATGCTTAATATTCTCCATGTGAATGTGCTTAACACAGCTAAGAGGGCAACCTTTGTGATGTCTGATTTTCCACAATGTAAAAAACCCACTTGTCTTGGTCCCAGATAATCCCCAGTTCTCTGATCCACTCCTTAAGTCAATCTCATCTATACACCTGACCCTCTTCTTTGGGGCAGGAACTGGGCTGTTTTTCCTACTACATCCTCACCACCATCACCCAACACAAAGGAGCGGCTGATGAGCACTTGGATTAATGAACAAAAGATATTTTAAACCCATTTTTCATCCAAATGAATGAATTCCAAACATATGATTTTTCTGCTATAGACAGACATCAAGAATACACAGTATATGGCTCCATTTATAGGAAGTTAGAGATCTCACAAGCTTTTTCTTAGAGTCAGAAAACATGTCAATATTTTAGGTTTGTAGTGCAATACAGTGTCTATCACAACTACTTAATTCGATCAGTGTAGCACAAAAAACAACCAGAGATAAAAAGGACGTGAATGAGCGCGACCATATTCCTATAGAGTTTTATTTACAAAAGCAGACAGCTAGTCCACTGTCTGCATCTTATAAACTATTAAAGAGCAGGGAAAATGCGTGTCCAAGGCAGCTTGGTGGGGTCAGGGAAAATGGCACTAGTGACATTTCTTTATAGTCTGTATTTTTTCTTTCTTTATATATATTTGATATCAATTGTGGTCCCAATGTGGTGCTTCTGTGGGCATATACATTTGCACAAAAAAAACCTTCTGTTGAGATAACCTTCGAACAATTGTGCGATATAGTAGGTCCCCTAATCTTCAGTTTCACTGCCTGAGACTTCTGTTCCTTTTGATCCAAAAATAATATGTACAGGAGATATTTCTAGAGAGAGAGACTACATTTATTTAACTTGTATTAAATATATTGATACCATTGTTGTTTTTTATTATTAGTCATTGCTTTCACACCTTCACTGTGCCTAATTTATAAATTTAACTCTCTCAGCCCTTGTGTCTCAGAAGCATGATAGATACAGACTTTGGTCCTGTCTGTGGTTTCAGGCATTTGCTGGGGAAGAATAAGGGGGCCTACTTATTTTATAAGGGGATATATTTTTAAATTGAGATAACATTTGTTTACAAGAATCCCAGCTCTTTTAGGGACTGTGTGGATTTTCTTGGATAACACTTTTTCCCCACACCATCCCTTATGTCCCCTTCTTCCTTTCCCCATCTGCTCCTTCCCTCTTACCTGTCTACTGCTGTCCTCTAGCTTTTGTAAGCTTCTTACTCTATCAAATGTCTGTTAGGTAAATGCCCAGTATTTGTTGTCATTCTGACTTGCTTTACTCCACATAGTTCTCTCAAACTCCCTCCACTTTGTGAAAATGGCCGCATTTCATCTTCCCTGATAGCTGAATAATATTCCACAGGACGTATATATCACGTCTTGATTCAGGTGTCTATGATGAACATTAAGGCTGCTTCCATGTCCTAATTTTTGCAAATAAAGCAGCTAGGAAGAATGTGAAACATCAGGTTTTTTTCACTGATGGTTTCATATTCTTTGGATAGACACTGTCATTTTCTCTCTTCTTTACAGCCTTATGAAAGATTTTTCTATTTGGTTTATCTTCTTGAAGAACCAACTTTTAGTTTCATTGATTTTTTTTAGTCTTTTTGACCTCCACGTCATTTATTTCCACTTTTGGTTTTACTATTTCCGTTCTTCTACTAACTTTGGGTCTCATTCATTCCTCTTTTCAAATTGGTTTAGGGTCATTCATTGGGGTTTTTCATGCTGCTTAATGTCAGCATAAGATGCAAGAATTTTCCCTCTTTTTTTATTTTATCTAATTTATTTATGTTCATTTGTTTATTTTAGGATTTTTCCTCTTAAAACTACTTTGCTTCATTACGTAGATTCTGGGGATTTGTATCCCCATTTTCATTAGTCTCAAGGTATTTTTTAGTTTCTGCTTTAATTTCCTCTTTTATCCAGAAGTATGTAGTCACAGTTCATTAGTCATTGCTTTCACACCTTCACTGTGCCTAATTTATAAATTTAACTCTCTCAGCCCTTGTGTCTCAGAAGCATGATATATACAGACTTTGGTCCTGTCTGCGGTTTTTTTCGTCATAGTTGATTTCAAAGTTTCAGGTTTTTTTCTCATAGTTGATTTCAAATCTTATGGCATTAAGATCAGGGAGTGTATTTGGTGTGATAATGATCCTTGTGGCTTTATTGACAATTGATTTGTGTCCCAACATATGGATTATTCTTGAAAATGTTCCAGATGTACTTGAATAAAAAATGCTGCATGCAACAAATTTTGCCTGGAGTGTTCAGTGGATGTCTGCTAAAACTTTTTGACCTAGCTCCTCATTTAAGTTTATTATTTCCTTATTTATTCTTTGTCTTGTTTATCTGTTTCTAAGTAGGATTTTGAAACCCTTCAGTGTTATTAAGCTGTTATTAGTATCTCTCACTGGTTCTATTATTAATTGTCTTATATATCTTGGTGCTCCATAATTCAGTACATATATGTTTATGAGTTTATTTCTTCTTAGTTTATTAGATCCTTTATCATAACATAACCATCTCTATCTCTTAATAAGTTTTTTAATTGGAAATCTATTTTATCTGATACTAGTATGTCGGTTCCATTTTTGTTGTTGTTGTTACCTTTTGCTATATGACTGTCTTCCAGCCTTTAAGTCTATGCCTATCTTTGTACATAAGATGGGTTTCTTGTAAACAGCAGAAGGTTGGACTTTGCTTTGAAATCCTTTCAAACAACTCTACATCTTTTGACAGATGAATTCAGACCAATTTATATTTAAAGAGATTATTGAGATACAATGCTTTGCCATTTTGATGTTTTGGATTTGTTTTTGGTTTTTGGTTCATCATGTCTTTTTTATTTTTTAAAGTCTTCCTTTTATGTTTTGTTTAGGTTCTATTTCCTTTGTCTTATATATTATTTCCATTAATTTTCACTTGAGGGTTCTGCTGAGGTTAGCATATGATGGGCTGTTTATATGGCTATTGGATAGCCTGGTGCCTCCCTCACTATAATGGGCCACGTTATCATGCTCCTCTTCCTCCAAGTTCAATGATTTAGGTATCTGTTACCACTGTATTCATTGTTTCATTGCTTTATAAAAATTACCCCTACAAGACTTCTTTTATGTGCACTTGGTGTTCACAAATTCTTTTAGTTTTTGGTTTTTAGTTAAGTTTCTTACTCTACTTTCTGTCTTGAAAGTTAATCTTGAAGGGCTGTAAATCTTTTCCTTTACATACTTTGAATATCTCCTGCCAATCCCTTTGTGCTTGTAATGATTCGTCTATTGAAAAATCCGCTAACAATCTGACTGATGTTCCCTTATAGATTACCCTTTATCTCTTATAATTTAGTATTCTGTACTTGTCTTTGGTTTTCGACAGCGATAATGTGTCTTGCTGTGTATCTGTCTGTTATTTCACCTGGAACTCTTTGAACCTCCTAGATCACATGTCATTCATTTTCCAAATTGAAATGTTTTTCAGCAATTATATCTTTAAAAATTTTTTCTCTGCCTCTTTTTCTGTCCCCTGAGATGGATGCTATTTCTCTATAGGTTACCCCAAAAGACTCTTAAAACCATTTTTATTTTTTATTCTTTTTTTCCTTAGGGTATTCTATTTGTATGTTCTCTTACATTATGCCTGCAAGCTCATTGATTCTCTCCATTGCTTCTGTCGATCTGCTGTTGAGGTCCTCCACTATGTTTGTTTGTTTGTTTGTTTTTAAATTTGGTTATAGTGTTTTTAGCTCCACTACTTCTAATTGCAACTGCAATTATTTTTTCTGTTTTAGACCTATCATTGTTTTTTTTTTTTTTTTTCAGTTCTATAAGTATTGTTATAACTTTAATCTGAATTCCTCTTCAGTCATGTTCCACAGTTTTGCTGGACTAAGAATCCTCTCGGATTTTTTTTTTAATTTGCTCCAGTGTTTTGTGCTTCTGTCTCTTCATTTTTCGTTTGTATGGGTACAGTAGGCATAAACTTCCAGACTTTGTACCTATTGAATTAATCAGGGTACTGGTACAGGCAAGAGTTAGTAGAGTTAAACAAAAAGGACCGGGAGCAGGAATCCACAGGCTCTCCTCCAGGAGTGTCAGGGGCTGAAGCTCCCTACTGCTCTGAGACCCGAGCTGTGTGGTGGGGTCCACAGTGAGGCCTCCTCTGAGCCAACTCTTTTTTCTAAGTGTCCCATCACCTCATGTCAGCTGCACCTCTCAGATGTTTTGGACACTGGATGCAGCATGGGCACGCACTGTTGCTGACATGGGGTCACAGGTCCAGAGTTGTTCCCTTTTGCTCTCCAGCATAGGCCCTTATCCTGATGTGTTTGCTCCCATTAGTAACAGATGCTAAAACTCTGGTTTAGCCAAGTGTTCATTTGTTATCTTCATTTTAACCCCCAGGTGTGAGAGCAGGGGAATGCAGATGTTTTGAAAAGCCCAGCCTTGGCTTCAGGTAGTAGCCCTGTCTGTGAGGAAATGCAGGTGCTCCTATCTGATCCTCCCCTCCAATTCAGGCTCTGACTGTTCAATATCGAGAGCCTCGGGCACAAGCCAGTAACCCTCACTCTGCACCCTGCTCCTATAGCTCTCCACTAGTGCACCCCTGAGCTGAGTGTCCAGTCTGTGCACTCCCTTATTTAGTGCCATGCCAGGATTCAAGAGGCCCAGATGTTGGTGTGTATCACTGAGTCACAACTGTAGGGGGCGCCACCCAGCAGCCAAACTTCCCTCTTGTGGGTTGTGCTGCCCCATCATCACTGTAAACACAGTCCACTTAATTTTTTTCCTTTCTGCCAGTTGGTTGCTCCTAGTGTGTGCTGTGGTTGTTTTTCCTTCAGGGGTTGCTGGCTTTGTTCTGCTGTGATCTAGTTGTGACCATGCAAAGGAGGTGAGTCCAGGGTCTTCACTATGCCACCGTTTTGCAAGACTCTGAGTTTCCATTTTGAAATCACTCGTTTCTGGTTACAACAAGAAATTGAGAGCCTGTTTGGAGGCAGAAATGCTTTGCCTCAAACTCCTTGAACCTCAAAACTGAGCAAAGAAAACACTTCTAGCCATCTCTCCAACCTCCCAGCTCATACTCTGCCTACTCCTCCAACTCTGCTTTCTTTCTTGCCCCCAGGCCTTAGCCTCCTGCCGGGACAATCTTGTCTTCTGCTATAAAGAGAGACTCCAAGCTGTGGACCTAATGAACCAGCCACTAGACAAGGTTCTGGAGCAGGCTGGCCGCCACTCATGGGTGTGCCTCTCCCGTGTGCCCACCCCACGCACTCAGGGCCAGAAGACTCCACCTATAGACCCTGTGGGCACATATACCCCAGGTAGGGCCACAGAAAGCAATCCATTATCTTAGGTGTCCTTGGTACTATTGGGACACGAGGAACAGTCCCCCATCCTCTTCTGAGGCAGGACAAACAAATTAACATTAGACTGACTAGCAGGAGTAAAAGGCCAAACTTAATAATACACATGTGGAGAATAAATTTACACGGCAATAAATTCTAAAGTAAATGGCACAAACTGGGGGTTTAGATCCAGTGTTAAGGGACCAAGATGTCAAGGGGGGAGAAATGGATTTCACATGAAAAGAAGGCAATGTCTTCATGACAAAAACCTTACCTTTAATGTTTGGCCTATCTTAAGATAGATTTCTCTGGTTAAAAAGGCTGTCTCAGGAAATATGCTTAAATCTCAAGAACCTTCATCCTCTAAGTAATGGTTAACAGTTTCTCCCAAGGCCCCGAGGGCCTTGATTGACCTTAGTTTTTCACATGCATGGTCTGGCCTGTTGGACAAAACCTACTGTGAGCATCTTGAGGACAAAGCTTTCTGAGCCTTTGGGAGGAGATTTATCCTACAATGGCAACCACTCTTGACTTAGCTATTTCCCTTTACCCTCGGTGATTGCCCTAGCCAGTCTCCAGCTGGATCCACATTCTTACTTTGTTCTTCCCTGGCCAGTTCCTGCTTCCTACACTCTAAAGTCACTTGCAGACTCAGTCACACTAACCCAGTGGGCTTGCTGCAAATTCCTCAGTAAAGCCTCCACCCAGGGTTCACAACCACTGAGAATAGAAAGCCAAGGTCAGGGAGTGGAGGGCTTGGCACCCCATGCACGATCCACCTCTGCAGAGTGTGCCACAGCACTGCATGAAGCCAAGCGACTGTTGATGGAGTCCAAAGACACCTTACAAGAAATGGCAAAGAACGAGGAGGACATCGGGCAGCAACAGCAGCAGATAAGCGATCGCGTGTGTGCCTCACTGGCGCAAAAGATGCGCGAGACGGCAGAGCTGAAGGTGGGCAGAGAGGGTGCTGGTAGTTGGCGGGTGGACTCTAGGGCGGGGGGCAGACTTGAGAGCAGAGGAAGCAGTCATTATCCACCCACCCAGGAAAAAATGAACATGGCCTTAGGACTAATGAGGGGAACTATCAACCGGTGCACGAAATTCAACCATGAGATGCACATCACCCGTGGCCTCATCAAGGTGTGATCTGGTAAAGGATCTGTGGGGGTGGCGGTGGCACCAGAGGTGCCAGGTAGGCAGGACCTCACTGCTCTCCACCCTGAACTCTCCCAGGGTCCTCTGTCAAAAAGTCACTTGGAGACCAGAGAGAAGCTGGACAGACCTCTGGTTCGCGTTTACCAAAGACACGTGGGCACCCAACTTCCCGAGGCCTCGCGCCTTGCCCAGGTATTTGCTCTTCTTTCCCCGCGACTCCCCACATCTCTGTGGGTTCCCTCATGACCCTCCTGCCCTGACCCTTCTGGTAAGACTGAAAGTACACCTGACCCAGGTAAGACTCCCTCACCCAAGTCTGTCAGTCCTTCTACTTCTGCCCAGGAGGGGGACCTTCAATACCCACACTTGTCTCAAGTAAGTCCCTTCAACCTGTCTGCCTCACTCTCTACCCCATCAGGGGCCTCCTTCAACTCTACCCCCTTTTCGCTTTCCCCCACCCCACCCCCACCCACCCCCCACTCACCCCCGCTTTCAGAAGACTTGGCTGATGGCTTAGAAGCCCTAGGAAGACCAGCTATTCCCAGTGCCTCGGTCTCCAAGTGCACCCCCACTTGGAGCAGGGTTCTTTTTCCAGCACATCTGACCCAAGTGGGTGGCTCCCAACTGCAGGCGAGGGACAGCTTCTCCTCAGATGTGCTCCTTCCCGGGCGGGGGCCCTTCCTGTCACAGGCACACCTGTTCCTGGTATGTCATCCCACCCCTTCTCACCCCAGGGCACTGACAAGCTGCAGCGCCACATCTCACACGTGGAAAAGAACCTGCGGGAGCTGATGGACAAGCACAAGCACCTCTCCTGGAACCTCGACTGCAAGAAGATAGGCCAGAAAGCAGACAACAGCGTGGTGCGCCTGCGCCTCCGCCAGCGCCACCCACACGTGTACTATGAGCAGGCGCAGCGCCTAGTCAGAGACTGGGACCCTCGCACGCCTCCGGCCGCAGGTACCCAGTGACCCACGGTGCCCACCGCCCCCACCAAGCCAGCGGGATCTAGTGCGGGCTCCTTGGGATCTAGTGGTGCTCCCTGGGAGCAGCGGAGACCACGGGCGAACCTGCCCTCGGAGCAACAATCTTGCCCTCTGAGCACCTTCTAGCAAAAGTGTAATTAAAAATATTTACGATTTATTAGGCACCTACACAATGTCATTCACTTTCCTTACACAAGGTTAGCAGGTGTATCTTAGAAGTTAACAGAGAATGGATTTGGGTGCCATTCTGGGATTCAAATCCCAACTCCATAGTTTCAAGATGTGGGGTCCTGAACAAGCCAGTTCCCCTCTCTGGACTGACTGTAAAGTGAAGAGAATGCCAGCACCCACCACAAGCACGGTCTTAAGGATGGATGAATTCATACACGTGGGACTCGTAGAATTGTGACTGCAGATAAAATATCCCCAGTGTGCCTGAGTTGTTATCATTCCTTTCCTCAGTTGAGGAAACAGGCTTAACTGAGGTTAAGCAGATGCCAGAGGTTATGCAGCTAATTGTAAGTGGAAGACCTGGAACTTTAATTCCTGGCTCTAAAGTGTGCACTCTCCACAAAACTTGGCCCTCTCCTCTGTCTTCCCCTTCCCGGGCGGGGATGAACATGAGTCTACCCTCTTTCTGCCTTTATTGACCCCCTCCCTGCACACACACACACATGGATGCAGCTTCTTCCCCGCCCCCCACCACCACCCCCATGGCTCTTTCTAGTGAAAGTTCTTTATTTTCCAGATCCCAAGCAGCTGATTTGGGGAGGTGGAACTAAACCCCATTGCCCTTTTCTCCATTTACTGGGAATGAGGGGGCTGTGCCTTCAAAATTCACAGCATCCTTCATTTTTTTAATAGTTCGTATGTTGCACTGCATGCTTTCTCCTCAGGTGTAGTCCCAGTAAAATTCCCACCACCAATTCACCCAAGCACCATCACCATAGTCCCTTGTGGTCTTCCCGTCCATGTTTATATCCCTCTCCCTCTCCCTCCCTAGAGTGTCTCTGATTAATAGTTTCCTGTTAATTTTGTTTTTTAATTTATTATATTTTTTTCCTGATCCCTTATTTGGTTTTCCTATAGTCCTCCTATAAGTGAAACCATCCAGTATTTTTCTTTTTCTTTCTGACTTAGTTCACCGAGCATAATCCCTTCTAGCTCCATCCATGTTGCTTCAAATGGCAGTTTATCTTTTTTGATTGCTGAATAGTATTCCATTGTGCATATATACCACATCTTTTTTTTTAATTTTTTTATTATTAACATTTTTTTAATTTATATATATATTTGACATCAATTGTAATCCCCATGTATTCCCCATCACCATATCACCAATGCACCATCACCTCAGTCCCTGTGCTCCCGTCTGCCCTCAACCCTCCCCCTCTTCCCTCCCCACCAAGTGTCCCCAATTTGTCCTTGTCTTTTAATTTTTGGTTTTTGTGTCTTTATTGTTATTATTATAATATAAGGGAACCAAATAAGGATCAAGGAAAGGAATAAGACCACATCTTCTTGATCCAGTCTTCTATTTTTGGGCATTTGGGTTGTTTCCACAGCTTACCTATTGTAAGTAGTGCTGCAATAAACAAGGGGTGCAGGTGTCCTTTTGAATTAATGTTTTTGTGTCCTTTGGGTAGATACCTAGGAGTGGAATTGTTGGATCACATGGAAGCTCCATTTTTAGCAGTTTGAGGAATCTCCACACAACTTTCCATAGTGGTTGGACCAGTTTTCATTCCCAGCAGCAGTGAAGGAGAGTTCCTTTTATGCATATCCTCGCAAACTTTTGTTGTTGATAGTTTTTTTTATTATTATTATTACGCGCCATTCTCACTGGTGGTTTTGGTTTTTTTCCCTGAATTCAAATGATGTTTAACATTTTTTCATATGCCTGTTGGACATTCGCATTTCCTCTTTAGAAAAGTGTCTTTTTAGCTTTTATGCCCATTTTTTGACTGGGTAGTTTGCTTTGTTTTTATTGAATAGTGTCAGCCTTTGTGATAAGCCCCTTATCATTAGTATTTTGTGCAAAAACTTTCTCCCAATCAGTGGGATGCTTCTTTGTTTTGGTTAATGTTTCTTTTGCTATGCAGAAGCTCTTTAATTTGATGTAGTCCGAGCCATCTATCTTTTCCTTCACTATCTTTGCTTTGGATGATGTTTCTCTAAAGATGTTACCAAGGTATATGTCATATATTGTTTTGCCTATATTTTTTTCTATATAATTTATGGTTTCAGGTCTAATATCTAGTTCCTTAAACCATTTTGAGTTGGTCTTTCTGCATGGAGTGAGGTAATTGTTTTGGTTAATTCTTTTGCATGCAGCAGTCCAGTTGTCCCAGAACCATTTGTTGAACAAACTTTCCTTGTTTCATTGTATATACTTTGCTCCTTTGTCAAAGACCAATTGTCCATAAATCTGTGGGTTTGTTTCTGTGTCTTCTATTAGATTCCATTAGTGTGTTTGTCTGTTTTATTTCCAGTACCATGCAGTTTTGATTATTATGGCTTTGTAGTATAGTTTGAAGTCTGGGCATGTGATGCCTCCATTCCCCTTCTTTTTAGTCAGGAGAGCTCTGGCTATTCAGGGGTTTTGTGGATCTATATGAATTTCAATATTTGTTCTATTTCTTTGAAGAATAGCATCAAAATATTTTTTTACTGGTTGATTTTTTTCCTATATTTATATATGTTTGACATCAATGTGGTCCCCATGGGTTTCCCACCACCATTTCACCAGTGCACCATCGCCTTAGTCTCTTGTGCTCTTATCTGCCCTCAACCCATTCCTCCCACCTCCCCACAAAGTTTCCCCAGTTTGTCTTTGTCTTTTTGTTTTTGTTGTGTTAATTATTATTATTATTACTATTATTATTGTTATTATTCTTTTCCTTGGTCACTTATTTGGTTCCTCCTAGGGTGAAACTATCCGGTATTTTCCTTTTGCCTCCTGACTTACTTCATTGAGCATAATCCCTGCTAGCTCCATCTGTGTTTCTACAAATGACTCTAGTTTATCTTTTTTGATTGTTGAATAGTATTCCCTCATGTATATGTACCACATCTTCTTGATCCAATCACCTGTTTTCCAGGTCTTACCTACTGTAAATAGTGCTGCAGTAAACATAGGGGTGCAGGTATTCTTTTGAATCAGTGTTTTTGTGTCTTTTGGGTATATTCTTAGGAGTGGGATTGCTGGATCCTATGGGAGTTCCATTTTTAGTAGTTTGAGGAACCGCCACACTGCTTTCCATAATGGTTGGACCAGCTTATATTCCCACCAGCAGTGTAGTAGAGTTCCTTTTTCTCTACATCCTCACCAACATTGAAATTTTCATTAGGTAGCATTGAATCTGTAATTTTTTTAGTTATTTATATATTTTTTACATCATTGTGGTCCCCATGGATTTTTGAATCTGTAATTTGCTTTCAGTAGGATGGCCATTTGTATAGTGTTAATTCTCCCAATCCATGAGCACGGGATGTCTTTCCATTTATTTGTATCTTCTATTTCCTTTAACAATGTTTTGTGATTTTCTTTGTATAGGTCCTTCACCTCTTTTGTTAGGTTTATTATCAAGTATTTGATGTGTTTTGTTTCAATTATAAAAGGGATGGTTTTCTTGATTTCTTCTTTTTCAGATTGATTGTGTGCATATAGTAAGGCTACTGATTTTTGTGTGTTAGTTTTGTATACTGCTACTTTACTAAACTGGTTTATTATTTTCATTAGTTTTTCTGTGGAGTTTAAGAGTTCTCTATGTATATTATCATATCATCTGCAAAGAGTGATAGTTTTACTTCTTTTCCTATTTGAATTCCTTGTATGTCTTTCTCATGCTCTGGCTAGGGCTTCCAGTATTATATTGAGAAGCAGTGGTGAAATCCTAGGGATCTACCCAAAAGACACAAAAACACTGCTCCAAAAGAATATTTGTACCTTTATGTTTATTGCAGCATTATTTATAATTGGTAAGACCTGAAAACAACCCAAATGCCCGAAAGTAGATGACTGGATCAAGAAGATGTGGTACATATACACAATGGAATACTATTCAACAATCAAAAAAGATAAACTAGAGTCATTTATAGAAACATGGATGGAGCTAGAAGAAATTATGCTCAGTGATATAAGTCAGAAGGCAAGAGAAAATATCAGATGGTTTCACTTTTAGGAGGAATGTAAAGGAACAAAAAAAATAGGGCTCAACGAAAAGAACAATTACAATAAAAAAATATATGACAAGAACAAAAGGATAAAGACAAACCAAAGGAATCTTCTGAGGAGAAGGAGGGACTGGGATGAAGGCAGAAAGGGCACAAGGGATTGAGGTGATGGTGCACAGGTGAAATGGAGATGGGAATTCCCTGGGGACAATTGATGTCAAATATATTTATATAAATTAAAATTAAATCCCTTAGTAAAAATCAAAAATAAATAAATAAATAGACATTCTGCAGGAAAGAAGGAGGGATAGGGATCAAGGCAGGGACGGGAATCACAAGGGACTATGGTGATGGTACACAGGTGAATTGGTGGTAGAAATTCTATGGGGACCATACCTAGAAAAGAAAGCAAACATTGTAAGAAATAAATTTATTTTTTAAAAAGTAAAGAAAATAAAAGCAGTGGTGAGAGTGGGCATTTGTGTCTTGTTTCTGATCTTGTAAAGGAAAGGCTTTCAGTTTTTCATCACTGAATAATATTGGCTGTGGGTTTCTCATATATGGTTTGTATCATTATAAGGTATGTTCCTTCTATCCTGAGAATTTCTAGGGCCTTCATCATAAACAGATGTTGAACTTTGTCAAATGTTTTCTCAGCATCTATTATATGATCATTTGGTTTTTATTTTTCCTTTTGTTGATGTATTGGATTACATTAATTGATTTTCAGATGCCGAACCATCCTTGCACCCCTGGAAAAGTCCTACTTGACCGTGGTGTATCATCCTTTTGATGCATTGTTGGATTCTGTTGGTGAGGATTTTGAGAATTTTTACATCAGTATTCATTAGGGCAATTGGCCTGTAGCTTTCTTTTGTGTGTGTGTCTTTGATTTTGGTATTAGTGTAATGGTGCCTTCATAGAACATATCTGGTAGTATTCTTTCTCAATTTTTTGAAAATGTGCAAGATAGATATTAGTTCATTTCCGAACATTTGGTAGAATTAATTTGTGAAGCTGTCTGGTTGGGGGCTTTTGTTTTGGGGTAGTGTTTTGATTACTCCTTCAACTTCACTGCCTGTAATTGGTCTGTTTAGGTGTTCTAGTTCTTCTTTATCTAACTTTGTATGATTATATCACTCTATGATTTTGTCCAGCTCTTCTAGATTGTTGAATTTGTTCATAGTAATCTTTGATTTCTACTGAGTTTGCTGTAATTTCTCCTTTTTCATTTATAATGCTATTTATTTATGTTTTCTCCCATTTTTTTCTTCATGAGTTTGGCTAGAGGTTTGTCTGTTTTGTTTTGTTTTTTAAGAACCAACTTTTGGTTTTATTGATCTTTTGGATTTTTTTAAATTTCTATTTCATTTATTTCCACTTTGATTTTTATTATTTCCTTTCTTCTACTGGTTTTTGTTGTTCTTTTTCTAGTTTTTGAGATAGGATATTAGGTTGCTTCTTTGAGTTCTTTATTGTTTCTTGATGTGAGCCTGTATCACTATATGCTTTCCTCTTATTATTACTGCTTTTGCTGTGTCTGAAAAGTCAGTGGAAAGTGGTGTCCTTATTGTCATTCAACTCAAAGTATTTTTTAATTTCTTTTTTGATTTCCTCTTTAATCCAATTGTCTTCCAGTAGTGTGGGTTTTGATCTCCATAAAATGGGAGTGTTTCTTGCTTTCTTTCATGTTTTATTTCTAGTTTGATGCCTTTATGATCAGAGAAGACAGCTGGAATGATTTTGATCTTTGTTTGTCTTGTGACCCAATATGTGATTGATTTTGGAGAATGATCCATGTGTATTTGAGAAAAATGTGTACTAGGATTTTTGGGGATGCAGTATCCTAAAGATGTTTGTTAAGCCCATGTGGTCTAGGTCTTTATTTAGGAATCTAGTGTCTTTGCTTATTTTTTGTCTTGTTGATCAGTCCATTGGTGAGAGTGTGATGAAGTTTCCTACTATATATGTATTTTCTCTAATGTCTCTTTCAGAGATGATGATAATTATCATATATTTTGGTGCTCCTTCATTTGGTGAGTATATATTGATGAGTGTTATATCTTCCTGATGTATTGTCCCCTTAATCATAATGTAGTGTCTTTTATGTCTCTTTTTACTTTTCTTAGTTTAAAGTGTATTTCATCTGTACATAAGAATAGCTTTCCTGCCTTCTTTTTATTTCTGCCTTCATTTGCTTGTAGGATTGTTTTCCAACTTTTACATTCATCTATGTTTATCTTTTGTAGTTAAATGTGTTTTCTGGAGACAGCCAGAAGACTGATTTTGTTTTTCAACCCAGCCTGCTACTCTTTGTCTTTTCACTGATGATTTCAGTCCATTTTCATTTAGAGTTATCATTGATAAATTGGCATCTGTATTTGCCATTTTGTTTGTCTTTATGTGATTTTATTCCTTACTCATTCTGTTCTTTTTATTCATTCCCTGTTGGTTTTGGCTTTAAAACTTCTTGTAGTATTTTTTGGAGTGGGGTTTTAATAGTAATGAATTTCTGGAGATTCTGTTTGTCTGAGAAGGTCCTTATTTTTCTTTTATAGAGAAAAAAGAGCTTTATGAGTTAAAGTATTCTTGGTTGGCATTTGTTGACTTGGAGTTTGTTGAATATGTCACTCTAATCTCTTCTTGCCCATAGTGTTTCTTCAGAGAAGTATGATGTCAGCCTGATTGGCTTTCCTTTACAGATTATCTGTTTCTTCCCTCATTATTCTTTGAGTTCATTAGTCAGCTCATTATGCTTTCCTTGTCTTGGAAGCTTTACTATTATCTGTATGTCTATTTTGATCTCCTTCTTCATGTTGGGAAGTTCTCTTCAATTATCTCCTTCCTTAGTTTCTCTCCTCACCTTCTGGGATTCCTATAACTCTTGTATTTCCTTTCCTTGTGATATCAGATATTTCTCAAAATGTTTCTTCAATATTTTTCTTTTGTAGTTCTCTTTCCCTTTCTTTTTAGGTTCTTTATATATCTTTGAGATATGTATCTTTAAGAGTATTGATTTGTTCTTCCATTTCATCAATTCTATTTTTATTGTTTTTCTCATAGTTCTTTAGCTCCTCCATTAATCTTTTAATCTCTTGCATTTTCTTCATTTCCTTCTTTAAGGACTCAAATTCATTCCTCGGTTCATTAATTTTATTTCTCATATCATTATTTTCTTTTTTGTCTTCTTTTGTCACAGCATTCTTCATTTTTTGAAACCCTACAAAGTGCTAGATTCTGAATCATGCATGAAGAGCACAGCAGTAAGAAGGGCAGCCATAGTTCTTGCTCAGGAAGGTCACATATTAACCAAGCACATACAACAACCTTATTTCGGCTGCAGCTTTTCTTAGAGAAAGCACACCTGACTGTACTCACCAATTTAAGCATAACTCAGTTTCTCCTCCTGTGTTCCCAGAGCCTTTTGGATATGCTCCCATCATAGAACTACTTGCACAAGGAATTGATAATTATCTGAAATCCATAGGAAGATTCCATTGTGTGGCATATGTAAAATGAGGGATGTTCTTTAAGCCACAAATATTTTCCAAGCAACTGTTGTATAACAGAGGCTACTATACAGACCAAATTAGATGCCACACCTTCATGGAAATGACCTTGCATATGCTGAGACTGGTTCTCAAGAATATTGTAAACCTTTGGCAAAGCAAACCAGTCATCTGAACACAATATAATCCAGCCAACAATTTACAGAGAAGGACATAAAGTTCAAGAACTTAAACTCATTTGCCTAGAGCCAACAAGGAATAAAGCAGGATTTAAACCTGGGTCTGAATCCATGCTCTCTCCCTGCTCCACATGCAAGTATTGAGCATAGATTTGCCCACCATGATCTTCTTTGGTCCCCATAGCAACCAAATGGAATGGGGTAAATTATGTACATCTGGCACGAAAATACACAGGAAATAAAGGGGGCCAGTCATCTGCAGAGTAGAGGTGGGGTGCTCAAACCAACAGTATAGGATGCACCTTGGGACTCAGACTTCACCCAGGAATGTTCTTCAAGTATTCTCTATACCAATACTAACAGGAGGAACACCAGCAGGAAGCAGATGTCACAGCTATCGGTCAATACAGAGGCTTCTCACAGTTATTTGTAGATATATGAAGGGCAGTGAAAGATTTCTGTAGTCCAATATACATATTCCCAGCCAAACCCAGTAAATGTGATGCTCTGCATTCCAGGCTCACCCTCAAACAAGTGTCCCTTTTTGGTTTTTAGTCTACTTAATGTCATATTTTTTCACATTTTTGTGCTTTTCACTGGTGATTTCACTTTAAAATGGCCCTTAGTGTAGTGCTGAAGTGCTGGCTAGTAAGCACAGAAAGACTGAGAAGTGGTATAATAGGCAAATGTATTAGACAAACTTCATTAGGGCAGGAGGTATAGTGCCATTGGCCTTGAATGCAATACTAATGATTCACATTAATATTTAATATATTTTTATTTAACAATATAAACAGAAAAACACATAAAACAATGAGATATATAGATATCGGTTCAGATATATATCTAGATCGATAGAGATAGATAGATAGATAGATAGATAGATAGATAGATAGATAGATAGATAGATAGATAGATAGATAGAAATATTTATCTCAACCAACTAGAGGCTCACAAGAACTTGTCCCCTGTATTTCTCCTGAGGACAATGGCATGGTATTCCAGCAACATTAAAGAACATAACTTCCGCAAATAATGAGAATTGACTATATTTGCATAGGTGTAGGGAGGATATAGGAAAACCTAAAGGCTAGCACAGTGCCAAGGTGCTGGTAAATATAGGGAGTCACCTTTGTCACCTGTAAGGTCTTTACTGAAATAAAAGTGTTAATGAACTTAATGATAGCTAAACAGTTTATTAGCTAATTAAAGTTAGAATTCAAACCCAGGAAGCAGCGCAACAGATTTAACCCTGTGAGAACTATTCCAACTATCACAAGTTAGTTTAGTATACACAGAAACAGTAAGTCACTGGTGGCAAAAATGTAATTATTCATGGCAACAGGGCTTCTGTTTCTCAGTTATTTTACCTGAAAATGTGTTGGTGATATCTATGTACAGAGAAAAGCAAATAGTGGGATCTAATCACTTCCCTTATTTCCAAAGAATGCACCATGAAGATGCAAGATCTGGGTACCCATTTTTTAAATCTTTATCTGGCTCCTTGGGCAATACTGGGGGTTGAAAGGCTGGTTTACTCCAAGACAGTACATTTTTTGCATAGTTGCTTCACAGACTTCAAGTCTGTGCAAGTATCTTACCTTCCTGGCCAGCTAGGGGGCGTAGGCTTCTCAGAACAGGATACAATCACAGTCTAAAGGCACCAGGTAGACAGAAGCAGGTAGCTTTGGAGTCCTGCCTTGCTGCTTGCTAGTCCGTCTCTCCACTGCTAGATAGAGTTCCACCCTGCTAACTTTTGAGCCTCTTGCAGATCCTTCCCAGGTCTGGAGAACAAGCTAGCCTTTCTTTACCTTCTATGTCCAGTATGCCTGGGAAATAATTAAGTTGACACAAGGGCAACTAGCAAGAGACAATTAATAAAATTGATAAGGGAATTTTTCATCTGGTCATTCCAATGAGTTGACAGTCTCTAGAAAACAGGCAAGAAATTTAGAACAGAAAAAAACCACAACAAAGTACTTTGCAATTTAACAAAAAAGGAATTTTGCAGCATTTATCTACATATCTGACATCTATCAGAAACCGTTCTTGCCTACCCTAGTCTGGGTGATAAGGTGGGAAGTTTACCTCTCACCTCCAGGACAACCACATTGATTTATGTCCTTTCTAGGGAGATAGTTAGGCAAAAACTTCATCACTGGATCTTCTGACTCTTGATTTCTTTCAATTCAAAATAATCGGTATCTAAGTAGCTTTTTAGGCAAAAACTTCATCACTGGATCTTCTGACTCTTGATTTCTTTCAATTCAAAATAATCAGTATCTAAGACAGGCTCCTGGGGCAGCCTGTCTTGGACCCCAACACCATCATGCCCAAAATCCTGGCATGGGGATGCAAATACACCCCTAGCATGCAATGTCTTACCATCTTGGTTGCAACCTGCATTCTTGCTGACACAGCCCCAATTTGTCACCTCAAATCACCCAATGTTCCCCAACATCGTTTGCACAACCCCCTGGGTTGCCTCAGAACTGAGATTTCAGCTGCTGCCCAGGTCAAGTTGTGGGTACCTAAAGAGCCTTTCAATGACATCATAAGGTGGGTCACCACACATTAGCGATAAAGAGATAGACTTGGGTCAGTGACAAGACTTGTAAATGCTGCCCACCCAATGAGGGCTTAATGCTGGGCTTTCAAAAGCATAGAGATGCCCCCACGTGGAAATTTGCCTCTGTGTTGAGGATAAAGATAGGCTGTCAGGATGTGTCTAATTGGCATGGTGTTTATTTTGAATCAGAAGAAATTAAAAGACAGAAGATCCAAGAGTGATGAAGAGAGTTTTCCTCATTCTCTATCTCCCTAAAAACAGGAACTAAATCTCTGTGATGGTCCAGGAGGTGGGAGATAGCACAGCAGCCCTATTCACCCAGATTCGGGCTTGCAAGACCTATTTCTAACACATGTGTAGATAAACCCTGCAAAATTCCTTTTTCATTAAATTTCAAAGTTCCTTTGTTCCACTTTTCCCTCCTAAATTTCTTGCTCACTTTCTAAAGACTATCTCACCTCAATGGAGTGACTAGATGAGAGGTTCCTTATTTGTGTATGAGCCTCTGTATACATATAAGTAAAGTTTATCTTCTCTAAGAAACCAAGGAACAGACAAAACTAAGGCAAAACAAACCTTAGAAATCTGGCTAGAGAATTGAGGCTGCCAGAGGAGGAGCGTGAAAAACAAAGGGAGTAGAGGCAAAATGGACTGTGGTGAAGAATTATGATGCTTTGGTAGTGAGGGTAATGTGGTAACACATCCAGAGAGCTGTGACCCTAACCCCTAATCCACATAGTGTTGTAAACCAGCATTACCATCACCAGCCAGAAAGTCAGATTCTGAATGAGGAGGTTATTTCCACAAAGGAAGCACTTTGTTAATGAGCAGCACCACACCGAGAGGACAGCAGCATCAGGAAAACTTGCCTCTTCAAGTGGCAAGTGAAGGGAGATTATACAGGAAAGGAAGAAGTGTGGGAGCATATAGGAGTGTTCTGGAGGGATGCTGGACAGTCAAGGGACAGTATATCACAAGACAGTTGATAACATTTCTGGAGTAGTTTCTCTCTTATGTGTTATCATTGAAATGACCCTTGGGTGTTCATCAGGCACTGATGTTATCAGCACCCTTGGAGAGAACAGAAACAGCTCACTGAGCATTAGGCAACCATCTTCATGTGCCTGAGGAATGCAGTACAGTGGCTTCTATAGCAAGGGTCATATTCCTGCTTCAGGTTCCACCACATTATTTCAGTTAAAAATAATATCAAAAAAAGATTAAAAATATTTATAATTTTTCTTGTTAATCTTGCTTGTGTCAATCTAATTATTATTGCTCCCTCAAAGAATGGTTTAGGTACAATCTCAGAAGAAGACATGCAAGGCCAAGCATGATAAAGGTTTCCGGGCCACACCCCAAACCTATAGAATCTGAGTGTCATGGAGCAGAACCTAAGGATATGCATTTTGAATCAGTTACTGTAAAGTTCAGTGCTCACCAATGTTTAAAATATATTCCCACTCTGCTGCCAATCTCATAGGGTTGACTATGCATTGACCCTAGTAGGCACCAATTTTTATATAAGGGTGCATAAAAGCAAAATTTTTGTGGTAAAATACATAGTATAAAATTCCCTGTCTTATCTTAAATGCACAGTTCGTTCATTTTGATGTGCATTCATCACTTCATCCATGTCTTTTCATTCTGCAAACTTGAAAATCTGTTCCCACTAAACACTAACTGCATTTCTCCCTTCCCTCAACCCCAGCACCCACCACTCTCCTTTCTCCTTTAGCAAATTTCAGATATACAATAGAATCATTAACTATATTCACCATGATATCCATTAAAGCTCCAGAATTTAAGCATCTCATACACAAGTCTGTACCCTTTGACCAACATCTCCCCCATTTCTCCACCCTTCAATCCCTGGTAATCACCATTCTATTCTCTGCTTCTGTGAGTTTCAATATCAGAAATTCTTGAGCAAATCCTGAGAGGTACTAAAACATATTGAAAGTTGTTCTTTCAGTGCATAATTCTTCCATTTGGATACTATGTGGAATAGACTAAACCCTAAATCCATCTTAAATACTTCTACCTCAAGCTTGAGGACCTCTGAGTGATGAGCAGGCCCCTGAGTCAGGTCTGAATGTGATGACTCAAGATCTTGTGAGTAAATCAAAAATTTAGTTATTTATCCCATACATATCAAATAGTGTTAGGATTCAAAAAGAAAAGCAGAAATTTAAAGTCCCCACTAGAAAGAAGGAAAGCCAATCAGCCCCTGGTCATAAACAAATGGCAAATCATCCTACATAGCAAATTAAAGATGACCTTCTAAGGCAGTGAAGTAAATTCATTTGATTCAAGAAAAACTCAGGATGTAATGGAATGCAAAGATACATACATGCAACTAGAAGGTAAAAAAGTTGTGGAGCCTTAATATACAATGCAATGATTATAGACAAAAAACTATCTTATGAATATTAAGCTTGCTTAATGTTGACAAGACATAGGGGTCAAATAATGCTACAATGCATTATGTTACAGTATAATTTTTTTCAAATCAGTGACAATGCTATATTTCAATTATATCTCAGTTTTTTTTAATGGTAGAAAAAGTAAAGGAAAAGCTCAAGAGTAAATTTGAGAGCTGAAAATATATTTGTTTTTTAACTTGCAAAGATATCTTGGATTCAGAGAACTGATTCTCAGAATTAATATTTGATACATACATGAAAGCTAAACACACAAATATATTATTACTTTGTTCAGTATTGGTGGGGCAAATGGTTTCCCTCTTTAAAGTTATATGTAGGGGTAAAAATTGCAATATAATCAGTCATACCTTGTTCTTTTAAGGATTCAGTGACATGAGACCTCTATTATCTATTCGTATGTTTAAAAATTACCAGAAAACTCAGTGGCTTGAAACAGAATTTACTTCTCAATCTTCTGTCTCAGGATCTAGCCTGACTTAGGAGTTCAGCAGGGACTGTGGTCTCATCTGAAGGTCAACAGGGAGATATTTTCCTCCAAGTTTTATTCACAGGATGTGGCAGGATTCAGTTCCTCACAAATTGTTAGTCAGAGACCACCCCCTGCCCCCTGCTACACAGACCTTCCCAACAGAAAAGTTGCATCATCTAAGTGTGAAACCAAGAGGTAAGAAGTGAAGGGGAAGCAAGGGAGAGACAAAGGGGGGAGGGATGGAGAGAGAGTAGGGGGAAGGAGAGGAAGGAGGAAGAGGAAGAGAGAGGGGTAAAAGCAGGGAAAGGGAAGAGGGAAAAAAGGGGGAGAGAGGGAGAAGAAAGGAAGAGGTGGGAGGGGGACAGAGACAGAGACAGAGAGAAAGACTAAGATAAGGAGACAGAGAGCAAGAAGAGAAGTCACAGGCTAAGAACCTAACATCTAAGAGACATAGCATCACTTTGCCATATACTGTTCTTTAGAGGTGAGTCACTAGTCCCTTCCCACACTCAGGGTGAGCAGGTTAGACTGGGAGTCAACATCCAGAGGTGAACCACTTGGAACAATGTCAGAAGCTGCCACAGGACTTAACATTTAATCTATTGGGTTTTAATGTTAAATAAAACTAATGAGCAATTTAAGAAAAGAGAAGGTAGTGCACTTTTTTGTGTGGTTTTCTTGGGATACAGGGTGTTTATCTGTGATATGTGACATTCGTATCTGTTCACGAAGGGAACAGGACACAGTGAGGGTAGGTTGAAAGGTACACTTTTCCACTTCATTCTTATCTTTTGGAGAAATTTCCTTCTCTGCTTTCCCCTGACCTCTGGAATTGGGGAAGAGAGCCTCCAAACATTCATCTTAAGTGGGCATAAGAGCTAGAATCTTGGGAAAGGATGACTTGGAACCAGAGGTGTTTTGAATTGATCATAGGCTCTTTGACACAACTCACACATGGAAATTTTTTTTAGTAATTAAATTCTCTCAAAATGTTAATAGGCTTCCAGTCTATTAATTTCTGGTCAGTTCCATGATGAGGAATTACTATAACCAAAGAGTTCATCTAAATATCTTTAATATACCTAACTACAAATTTTGGATGACCTTGTTCCTCCCCCACACACACTTTTCACACTTCTCTGTATCTCTCTCTCCTTTCTCTCCTTTCTCTCCCTCTCTTCCTCCCTCCCTCTTTCTCTCTCTCTCTCTCTCTCTCTCTCTTTCTCTCTCTCTCTCTCTCTCTCTTTCTTTCTCTCTCTCTCTCTCTCTCACACACACCTTCAGCAGTCCTTTATCTCCTACATTCACAATGTTGTGCAACACTGTGTGTTCTCCCAAAACAGTTTCACCAACACAAAATCAGACCCCATCCCCATGAGCAGCCACTCCCCATTTCCCTCCCCCCCCCCCAGCCCCAGAAACCATTAATCCTCTCTCTCTGTCTGTGGGGTTGCCTCTTCTCCACATTTCACATGAAAGGATTCATAAACTACATGACAGTTTGTGTCTCCCTCATTTCACTCCACATGATGTTTCCGCCTTCTCTTTCTGCTTGCACACTGGTTGGCTCCACTCTAAGTCCATTTTTGTTGTTGTTGTTTTTATAGAACTTTGCTTCAAGCGGCAAGAAGCAATTAGTACACACTGACATTCTGAAATTTGAAAACTACTCTGTTTTTAAAGATTGCATTTATTTATACATTTACAAGAGCTGGGGTACGAGCCAGAGGCAGAGGGTGACAGGATTCACCAGAGACAGAGCGGGGAGAAGAACAAGAAGATCAACTAAACACACTGCTGGGGGGAGCGAGGAGAGTCCTGCTGAGCCACGTGGGTCTCCTCCCTGGCCAGGGATCAAACTCACACTGCAGTGGCCACAGAAGCTCCAACCGTGTGGCGCTCAACCCGTTGCACCACCAGGGAGGCCCTTGTAAGCTATTTATTCTAGAGCTACAAGCTCTGCCCACATTGTAATTAACAGTCTTACTAAATGCTTTATCACAAGAGTGACAGATGTCTCAGAATGTATACGTGTGTCCCCACCATCTCCTGCTGAACTAGAGTTTCTCAATCTTAACACTATTGACCTTTGGGGCAGATCATTCTCTTTCTCATTGGGGGCCACGGGGTGTTCTGTGTACTGTAGGGTATTTAGCAGTATTCAATCCTTAACCATTTATCTCTATTTCCACATAAAAAAGAGTTACCTTCTATTTACAATTCACACATTTTCTAAATAATAAATCTTTAAATATACAATTCCTTTGTGTTCCCACCTTATACTAGCAGAACTGTAGAACTCTGCCACTTTCCTCCAGAGACGTGGCCATGAACCCACCTTCCCAATTCCTCACCTAAGTAATCAACCAACTCAGCCTTCACATGTCCCTGCAAATCATTGGATCTTTAGTTGGTGGAGTCTAGTATGGACCATAATGGTCCTTGTTTTCCGGGATAAGATCTGAATGTCAGGGCAGCCTGGAAATAGACTACCTTGCTCTGAGAAACCCTTGCATAATTCTCCAGCCTGAGTCCTCTTCTGTCTACACTACAGGAAGTAGTCAAGAACATAGACACTGGACTGATATCCTATCAGATGCTGGTGTTGCCAAGTCCCAGCTGAGATACCTTGGCACATGTATTTAACGTTGCCATGCCTCAGTTGCCCCAACACACAAAATAGTCATAACAACAGTTCTCCTGAAAGGGAGGATTTAGGCTGGGGAGGAAAGGGTGCGGGGCCCAATGGAGGCTTTCAGTGCTTCGGTGGAGGGTGTCATGTGCTAAACGTACATTTGGAGAGGTGTGAATCTATGTCCCTATGCCATTGTCACCACCAGAAAAAAGCGATAATTTAAAAAAGAAGCAGTGAAGCAGTGAAGAAACAGAGGGCAGTTTTCCTACTGTCCTGGTAGTCTCTGTCTTTCGAGTTAAATGTCATTTAGGTAAAACAAATACCAGTTCAAATCCCTGGCTAAAATAATCTTTTCCCCAAATTCCAAGCTATTTAAGGGGGAAGCAGATACAGGTCAAGTTTCTTTCAGTAGACATGTTTTTCTGATCCTTTTTACTATTCCCAAGACAGAAATGTATAGCTGGATTTTTAATGGTGAACTTAATGCAGTATATATACATATATTGATTTATAATTATGCACACCTAAAGTCTATCCAATGTTAGAATACAATCTACTTCAATTAAGAAAATTAACGTCAACATCTGTAAATAATAATAATATTTCTTACCTCTCAGAGATGTGAGAATTAAATTAGATAAGACATTTAAAATATTTAGGATATAAATGCCCAAAAACAGATGACTGGATGTAGGGTAAAGGTTGATCACTGATGATGGACACCTGCGGTGCTGTGCGTATTCCAGGGTGGGCATGCGCAGGTGGGCGCACCTGTGTTGGACACAGGCAGCGTCATGAGGACGCCAGAACTGCGAGCACCAACAGAACCGACAGGATCAGCAGCAGCAGCAGTAGCAGCAGCAGCAGAGAGAGATAGAGAGAAGAAACAGCCGAGGGCTGCCAGCCTCCCAGCCCCCCGGCACACCCGCCTGCCATGTACCTGGCCACCTCTACTAAATAAAGTATGAAAAGCCACCGAGGGCTCCAAGACTCTCCTTCCCTGACCCGTCTGCCCAGAACCATCCCGAACCTTGCTCCTATGCCACACCATCCTGTTGCTACACTGGATTAAAAAGATGTGCTACACATACACGATGGACAACTACTCAGCAATCAAAAAAGATAAACGCATGCCATTTGCAGCAAAATGGATGGTATGAATAAGTCAGAAGGAAAAAAATTTATCAGATGGTTTCACTTATAGGAGGAATATAGAGAAACCAAACAAGGGGTCAGAATAAAAAAAGACAAAACTATAGATCTGAGACATATAGCAGGGGAGGGGAGGAAAGTGTCAAAACAGGAGAGGGGAGAGCAGAAGGGACTATGGTTACGGTTCACAGGTGAGGTGATGATGGGAGACTTATGGGAACAACAGCTCAAAGGAGAAATCAAATACTGTACAAAAGTGAACAATAGTGTAAGAAACCATGTTGTAACAATCTTTAAAATAAAGATGATAAAAAAACAAAATAAGATGCTTAGGTTAGCACCTGGCACACAGAGAACACTCCATAAACACAGGTTAATTTTGACCTGAGTAATTAGAATTTATAAAGGAGAGGGGCAAGATGGGATGAAAGAACAAAACAAGGGAGATCCCACCTGGTGGAGAGAAGGCAGGCCCTAAAGAATATGACATTAAAGCGGTCACCTAAAAAATGAACAGGGATAAGTCAGGTTAAAAAAAAAAAAAAAAAGGAGTGGAAGGAATGACGTTTCAGGAAGAATAAGCAGCCTGAGCAAAGGTCCTGGTGCAATAGATGCTACATGTAGGGTAAATGGGAAAGTATCAGGCTTTTCCGCCCTCCCGCCATTGGTCTGATGGTGGACACCTGCGGTCCTGCACGCTGCCTAAGTGGGCATGCGCAAGCGGGTGCACTTGGGCTGAGACACGGGTGTATAAAGGTGGTGTCACGAGGATGCCAGCAGCAGCAAAAGCAAAGCAGCAGAGCAGCAGAGCATCCAAGAGTGAGATGTGCCGGGGGCTAGGAGGCCTGCCAGCCTCCTGGCTCCCCAGCTCCCCTGCCTGCCGTGTACCTGGTCGCCTCTGATAATAAAAGCATAGAAAGCCATCAAGGGCTCCAGGACTCTTCCTTTACCCCGTCTGCCCAGAATCATCGAGAACTTGCTCTATGCCCTTGCTGGCACCACACTACATTTAGGAAGTTGAAATTGTTTTAGGATGGTGGTAGCTGCAGCTAGAAAGATGTCCAGGGACCAAATTTTGCAGGTTCTTGTTTGGATGTGTTCTGGATGCCCCTTCCCTTGCCCTCACCTAGTTTAGGAGCTTCCCTCGGCTTCTGCACATCCCTCATTGCTTCCCTCACATGATCTCTATTGAAGATTGTCTTCTTCCATCGGGAACCTCATTATCATTGGTAGAAAATTCTGCAATTTTTGGCATATTTTTGGGCTCAAGTACTCTTAGGATGAGCAATCAATAGATTCCTGAGAGGTTTGCCTCCTCCACAATGCTCACAAACAGCCTAATCTAATATTCCATAAATCAGGGGAAGGCTTTTCTGAGTTTGATTTGCGAGGTCTTGGTGCTCCTTATCTCTTGAGTTCTGACATTGCCACCTGCAGCAAATAGAGGACAAAATGGGGAGAGTTGATTTCATTCCAATTGGAGGAAAGAGTCACTTCAAGAAAAAAGTCTGCAAAGCCAGAGTCTCTGTCTCTCTCTCTGCCACTCTTTCTGTGTGTGTGTGTGTGTGTCTCTCTCTCTCTCCCTCTCCCTCTCCCTCTCTCTCTCTCTCTCTCTCTCTCTCTCTCTCTCTCTCTCTCTCTCTCTCTCTCTCTCTCTCTCACACAC
>JAGFMF010011659.1:12138268-12161080 GCA_019455555.1 Galemys pyrenaicus | reverse complement strand
GAGGTGATGGTGCACTGGTGAGATGGTGATGGGGAATACATGGGGATTACAATCGATGGCAAGTATATGTAAATTTTAAAATATTTTATATTAATAAAAAAAAAATAAATAAATAAATAAAATGAATGCTAGGAAAACTGGAAAAAAATGTAGGGCTAACAAAAAAAAAGTAAAGGAGCTTAATATTATTGTATAGCTCAATTTTACTAAATGTCAGTCCTATGAAGACTATCTTGCAAACTTTTTGCTAAAGTCATACATTATTAAATTTTATCATTTATCTCCTTTAAAAAAAAGTTGGCCTTTAAAAAAAGAAGAATATTCACATTGTGTGTAACCATCCCCACCACTGGATGACAGAACCTTAAAATATTATTTAAAAGAAAACAAAAATGAGTTTGTTCTACATGGACTTCCCAGAATGAAACTCTGTCCCCATTAAGAACTAATTCCCCATTTCCTCCCCTTCCCAGCCTGCCCTCCAATCCCTGGTAACAGCCATTCTACTTACTGTCTCCATGAACTTGATTTCTCTAGGCACCTCAGATAAGTGGAATTATACTATATATATCCATTTGTTTCTAGCTTAGTTCACTTAATGCAATGTCTTCAAAATCCATCTATATTGAAACATATGTCAGAATTTCCTTCCTTTTCTAGGCTGAATAATATCCCATTATATGTGGATACCACATTTTCTTTAGCCATTCATCCATTGCTGGACATGGGATTGTGTCTACCTTTTGGTTATTGTGAATACTGATACAATGTATTTGTTTGAGTTCTAATTTTAATTATTTTGTGTATATACCTAGAAGTGGAATTGCAGAATCAAAATAGTAATTGGGCCTCCCTGGTGGCACAAGGGGTTGAGTGCCACACTATGGGTTTTCCACAGCCACTGTAGCGCGTTTGATCCCCAGCCAGGGAGGGGGTCCACATGGCACAGCAGACCTCTCCTGCCTCACCTGCTGCTCCCCTCAGCAGTGTATTTCAGTAGATGCTCACTCAGCTCCCCACTCTGTCTCTGGTGAATCCTCTCATGCTCCACCTCTGGCCTGTACCCCAGCTCTTGTATGCATAAAGAAATAAAATCTTTTAAAAAGTGGTAATCTATGTTGAATTTTTTTAAGAACCATGATACCATTTTATATAGTGTCTATAGCACTGCTTGGGAAAGTTCTAGTTTTGTCATTTGAATATTATTTGAATAGTCCACTTTCAGGCATAAGTCCAAGAGAAATGAAAACATACATCTACACAAAAACTTGTACACTAATATTTATAGTAACATTATTCATTATAGCCAAAAGGTGGAAGCAACTTTTGGACAGATGGATGGATGAACAGACAGTCAGAGAGATGGATGCATAAATGAGGTATATCCATACAATGGAATTTTACTCAGTTGTAACAAGGGATGAGATACTGATATGCTCTATGACATGAATAAAACATTAAAACATTATACTAATTAAAAGAAACCAAACACTAAAGACCACATGTTATATTTGTTCATTGCTTACTGTCAGGGATATTTTCTGAGAAATGTGTTGTTAGGTGATGTCATCATTGTGCAAACAGCAGGGTGTAACTACACATCTTAGATGGAATTGCAGCTACACACCTAGTCTGCGCAGGGACAGCGCTGTGTGCACGGCTTCACTGGTGGACAGAGCATGGCTGCGTGCTGTCCTATTCACATGGAATACCTGAAATAATAACCTACAGAGACAGAAAGTAGGCACATGAGTGCCTATAGCCAGAAAGTTCTGGGATCAATAACTAAAGCTCATGGATTTCCTTTTTGAAATGATGAAAATGTTTTAAAATTGTGGAAATTGCACAACTCCAAGACTATGGTGAAAAAATACAGTGCATTGTACATTTACGTGGGTGATTTGTGTAGTGTGTGCATCGTATCTCTTTGAAATTGTTAACATAAAATACCTTTTAATGGTGAATAAGATGTAGTACCTACAGGTGTTGATTTACACTGGTGCACACCCAAGACCTATATAATGTTTTAATTCAATGTCATTTCAATTTTTAAAAAACAAGGTAAAGTAAATGTCAACACAACAAATTAAGGCTGAAAAAGAATAGAGGAGGGATGCCGAAGGCCAGCTCTGGCTGAGGCCAGGTTCCCACAGGAAGAGAAGGCATCAGTGAACTGAGGGAAATTGAGGAGTCACTAACCACTTGACCAGAGTGTAGCAAACATCCTGCTGAGGGTCTCAGCAGGCCTTTCTTTATACATTACAAGCAAGCAGAGGGATTACATCACCATGTGCATAGAGCAGAAAGAGAACAGTCATTACATTTTTTCTTAAGAACAGCTCAATGTCTTTATGACCTCCAGTCAAGATTTAGGACATATACTGTTTCAAGGTAAGGCCTACATGCTAGATGACATATTTTTATCAGCATACTAGTTTTTTAATATTAAGGCAGGCATAGCAACTTCACGCAGTCACAACTAATTATTTTGTTTTTACTCTAAGTATAAGACAGAGTACCAGCTACAAGGTCTAGAATTAAACTAATGTCAATATTTTTTGTTATTAGGGAGATTTTTATTTTTTTATTATATTTAATTGTATTTGACATCATTTGTAGTCCCCAGGGGGTTCCCACCACCATTTTCACCCATGCACCGCCACCTCAGTCCCTTGTGCTCTTTACGCCTCATCACTCATCTTTGCCCACCCCTCCCTCGACCCACCCCCATGGTCCCTTGGGTTTATCTTTGATCTTTTGATCTTCTTGAGTTTTTATTTGTTTGTTTGGTTGTTTTTGGTTATGATTGCCCATTTTCCCTTTAGCTTTCTCTTGTTTTTGTTTTTTTTTGTTTGTTTGTTTGTTTGTTTGTTTTGTTTTCTTCTTTTTCATTTTTTGTGGTGGTTGTTGTTCTTTCACATTCCTCCTAAAAGCGAGGCCATCCGATATTTTTCTCTTGCCTTCTGGCTTGTTTCACTGAGTATAATTCCTTCTAGCTTAGGGAGATTTTTATATATGATTATGATTTAAGTAAAACAGAGGCAACAAAGAGGGGAGGAGGGTTGGTAGGGTATACATGACTCATTTATCACCTGGGAGATACAGAGCCTCCCAAGTTAGAGTGGACCAAGTTACAGAGGTCTTTCTTTGGTTCCCAAGGCCAGTTTCCCATAGCAAATGTTTAAGTCTTGGAAATTATCTAATAACTAACTTTTGAGTTTGTAAAACAACCACATTCCAATTGCATTTGATCCTGCCTGGTTTTGCAGTATTGGTTTTTTGAATTTATGTTACAATATTTGCCACTCAGTAGTTCATCATCAAAATGCATAGCACCCAATTATTTTGTCTAGCAAAACAGCCAATTTTATAAGCACCCCCATGAATGTTTTTTCAGTAAGCACATATCATGAAATCACAGAATTACAATTTTAGCCAAGAGAAAAGGAGTCCGGCAAGGACCAGCCTTTGGAGCATCCCGATCTTTTAGGAGTGTCCCTCATACCCATACTTTTGTCAGGCAGCACTAGCAGCTGGCCCGCACCAGAGGGAGGTCATGATGGAGAGGCCGTCAGCATCAGTTGGGACAGGCCGTCTGGGCTGGGCTCTCCTGGGCTTGAATGCCAACAGCGCCGAACATTGCTGGGTGACCTTGTGCAGGCGCTTCACCTCTGTGGTCTCAGTTTCCTCATCTTCAACAATGCTGGTCTCTTGGGGCTGTTGAACACACCATGAGATCATCAGTGAGTGAAAATGACACTATCTGAACAGCTGAACATGGAAGAGATAGACGAAGTGGGTGTGATGATGGAAATGATGGCTATTAGGTAGGTAAGCTGGACCTCGGGGCTGCCTTGTGGTTGCATTGGCAGAAAAGCCCTGGCTAATTGGGATGCTCTACCTTAGCCTCCTTCGCCAGGGGGTGTCAGCTGAGCTTTGCCAACATTCATTCCAAGGGCATCTGGCTTCATTTCCTCACTAAGGCTGTGCCAAGGGTGTGTCACTCCTGTCATGAGATTTCTTGACTGACAGAAAAGTTGCTGGCAATAAATGGTCAGACAGCTGTGCTGTTAAATCATAGACAGACCTCTCAAGTGAAACCTGGGATGATTTCACAGTGACAGCCTCTTCTCCAAGATCAACACACCAGCCTGGCCCTCCTGCTCAGCACCCAGCTCTGGTGGCAGTGAGGAGAGTGGTAAGATTGGGCCCGGCTTTAAGGAGCAGACTTCTAGAGACAGTAAGTGATTTTACCAATAATAGTCTCTCTCCCTCTCAGTCTTTCTCTCTCTCTCCCTCTCCTTCTCTCTTTCTCTCTCTCCCTCTCTCTCTTTTTGTCCCTCTTCCTCGCTCCCTCGACCTCTACCTCCTCCTCCTTCTTCCTCCTCCTACTTCCTCCTCTTCCTCCTCCTCCTTCTTCTCTCTCTCTCTCTTTCTCTCTCCCCCCCCCGCTCTTTCTATCTCTCCTCCTGTTTCTCTTTCATTCTCTCCTTTCCTTGCTCTAATAGATGCTTAGCCAGTTTTGGCAGAACTAAAGAAATTTCTATTCATCTACTCATCCATCCTTTCATTTGTTCATTTAGTTATCATTTGTTTACTCAACAAATTCTTCCCAACACCACCTCTGTGCCCATGCCCACACCTGTGATCCAGATGAAGACAGAGATGAAATCAGACTTTCAATCCTAAGCACTGAGCTTCCAGTTCAGCCATGAGAATAATAATGAAAACCCCACTTCATGCAAGTATAAAAGGCAGGGCTGTGAAGTCTGGAGAAGGGAGAGGCAGCTTCTAGGGGCTTCACAGAGACTTGTGCTGCTATTATGAAGCCTCTACTGCTCTTTCAAGGTCCTTTTCAAATGTGAAAGCTGAGTTCCAGAGTTTCCAAGGGGAAGGGACATGATCAAGGTCAGAGCTGGGAAGGGGTGGAGGCAAAATTTGATTCTGGTTTATCTGGCTCCAGAGTCTGTGCTCTTTCTACTTCTCTCACAATACTTGGTTTCTTTTTTCTCACAGCACTGACTTCCGTGTGGAGGGAGGAGGGGTAGAAGGGTAAGGGAGAGATTTAATGCTCACTTCTGTCATGGACCAGAACTATGTGAAAGCAGGGAGTATGTCTGTCTTACATATTATGTATTAATCAATGTCTAACACATAATAAGCCTCCAGTATAGAGAGGTGGTCAGATGGATAAGTGAATGGATGGGTGATGGGCACACAGATGGATTGACAGATGGATAGACAGTAAGAGAAGGCATGAAACCATGTCAAGAGAAGGGTCTGGACAAATGAAGGAGCATGCCAATCTGAGGAAGAAGAGTGTGCAAGAAAAATCAAGGTGATGAGAAAATGCCAAGAGCACAACAAAAGCCATTCTTTTCACCCAGAGTAGAACAGGACTCAGAGATGAGTACAGAGAATTTGAACAGATAGCTATTCAGATTCAAGGCAGAGGGGAGGGAGGTGGAATGATCTGTTTGGATTAGAGACCCACTGGGACAGTCTCAAAATAGTCCACGTTGAAAACATTCTCATTTTAAACCCATCCCTGAAGCAGCTCCTAGGTGGCCATGGGGAGTGCACAGAGGCATGTGCCCCCCATCAATTCAGGACCTCCAGAGGGGACACTAGTCTGTCCCAGGCTGGTAATTGTCTAAGGGAGGGATAGGGAAGATTCCAGATGAGTGGCATTGTTTAGCAGGAGTCCTGGGTACATGCAAACAGGTGTCGCACTAAAGAGGAATCACTTCATGGACTGTCCATCATCTCTCACCAGGTCTGGTAGTGAACAAAGTCCCTACCACTGCAGTCCTATTCATTCCTGGAGATCTAGAAAAAAGCAAACCCCTTGTCCCCTGAACTACTCTGCCTTCCCTTGGAAACCTTCATATTATCTCCTCTTAGTCCCACCAGGATCAGACAATCTGCTGGGAGCTAAATTCAGAATCAGAAGAAATGAGCCATCTTGAGCCTTTGGAAGAAGTGAGTGTGTGAAGATTGAAGGAGAGGTGTGGGAGCATATGGGGGGACAGTGAGGGAGAGATCAATGCTTCAATGACAGTGGGGTTGAAAAGTCTTATGATCTTAATTCAGAGTTAAAAGTTGCCTTATGATCATTCAGATGGAGAAAAAGACTCAAACAGAACTCAAGTGGGGAGTAGAGGGTGGATTCATGCTATATCTGTCTCGATGAGCAAATTCTTATCACCATAGTACTCAGTGTTGTTCCTTTCTTCTGATATTTTGACCCCAATATCTCTTTTCATCAGATAGAATAAGATTTTAGTGTTTCCTGCAGAAATTCTGAGATCTCTGCTAGTTAAGGAAGTCATGTTCAGTACACCCTTGGAAAGGATAGGGAGACAGTATGGAGGTCCCACAGTCTACTAAAAATAAAGCTACCATATGACACAGCAATTCCACTCCTAGGGATCTACCCAAAGGACACAGAAACACTGATTCAAAAGAATACCTCTACCCTTATGTTTATTGCAGCCCTATTTATAACTGGTAAGACCTGGAAACAACCCAAATGTCCAAAAATAGATGACTGGATCAAGAAGATGTGGTACATATACAAGATGTAATACTATTCAACAATCAAAAAAGATAAACTAGAGTCATTTGTAGAAACATGGATGAAGCTAGAAGGGATTATGCTCAGTGAAATAAGTTAGAAGGCAAAAAAAATTGGACTGTTTCATTTTTAGGAAGAATATAATGGAACCAAAAAAAGGCTCAAAGAAAAGAAAAATAATTTTAAAAAATCACAATACAACAAGAACAAAAATACAAAGACAAATCAGAGGCACTTGAGTGGGGAGGAGGGAGAGGGACTGGGATGAAGGCAGAAAGAGCACGAGACTGAGGTGATGGTGCACTGGTGAAATGGTGATGGGAATTCCATGGGGACTACAAATGATATCAAACATATATAAATAAAGGGGGAAAAAAGGGATAGGGAGACAGTCACCAAACATGATAATCTGAAAATCACATGAACCCTCACTCACTGTCTATATTTGGAAACTGAGGCTCTGAGTGAAGCAGTGACTTGCTCAAGTTCACACAGGATTATAACAAAGCCAGATTCAAGGTTGGGTTGCAAAATTTGGCAAACAGAAACAAAGTGTGTGCAGTCAAATTTGAATTGTGCATCAACAACAAATCATCTTGGGATATAAATGTATCGTTTGGGATATACCTATAGTAAAAAAAAATTCTATAATCTGAAATTTGAACATAACTAGCAACCTGTATGTCTCCTGGCAACCCTAACCCCAAGCCTCATTGCACTCTATCTCTTGCTTCGCCTTGGTTCACTCCTTTTTGCTGATTTTTGTCATCTCCTGGCCCAGGAAGCATATGATATGTCAGGTGCCCGCCTGGCCTTAGTGCTGTGTGTCACGAAAGCCCGGGAAGGTTCAGAGGCAGACCTAGATGCCCTAGAACGCATGTTCCGGCTGCTGAGATTTGAGAGCACCATGAAGAGAAATCCCACTGCTCAGGTACTGTGCAACCAACCTAAGGCCAGCAGGGGGTGAGGGTGGGGGATTGCACCAGAAGGTAAGTTCGTGGACCACATACTTACATCTAACCATTCCTCTCACTCCAGCAATTCCAGGAAGAGTTGGAAAAATTCCAGGAAGCCATAGATGCCCGGGAAGACTTTGTCAGCTGTGCTTTTGTGGTGCTCATGGCACATGGGCTAGAAGGTCGCCTCAAGGGGGAAGATGAGCAGATGGTGGAGCTAGAGAACCTCTTTAAGGTTCTGAACAACAAGAACTGCCTGATCCTGAGAGGCAAGCCAAAGGTGTACATCATCCAGGCCTGTCGAGGAGGTAGGAACAGAGTCATGAGCACAGTGCTTGCCTTCCTAATCCAGCCCAACACCACATCCAGAACCCACCCCCATGCTGTGGTCTTGCGTTAAGCAACTTCCCTCCATATTTTTCTCTGACTTTGCCTTGTCTTCTTATTGGTATTTCAGAACAGAGAGACCCTGGTGAAACTATAGGTGAAGAAGATATTGTGATGATCACAAAAGACGGTCCCCAAACCATCCCAACGTACACAGACGCCCTGCACATCTACTCCACCATGGAGGGTATGACTCCCAGGTGACCCCGAGTGGGCCTCTGCTCCTCTGCCTTGCCTACTGTTCTTCCACCTCATTCACCACTTCTGAACCCTGAGACGCACCTCTAGGATCCCTCCCCTTCCAGGGCCTCTGGCACCACACCCACCATCTTCCCACCCCCACTGGGCTCCCCTGAATCTACTTCTCTGGACTCCCAGGACACATCGCCTACAGACATGACAAAGAAGGCTCCTGCTTCATCCAGACCCTGGTTGATGTGTTCACAGAGAAGCAGGGACCCATTCTGGAACTTCTGACTGAGGTAAGTTGAAAGCAGGAACCTAGAACCCCCACCCAGCCTGCGCAGGGAGCAAGCAGAGTGGGCTGAGTTTCTTCAAGTGTGTCTGCATTTTCCCCTCCCTTTCCCCCAACCAAAATCAAACTTGGGTCCCAACACAGACATCAGATTGCCCATTTCCCAGCAATGATCTTCCCTGATGCAAGGAATTCCAAAGGCCACATTATGTGAGATTTAGATGAAATATAGGTAAATATTTGTGAATAAATGGCTCAGGTTTAATGAATGTTTGGCCAAGCTTTTTCTTCTAATGGTCATGTACTTTCATGGTGAAAAAGAAAAAAACATGTAACAAGAATGTCCAACCAATGATCCCTAGAGACTGTGGTATAGGATCAAGAAATAAAGGTCTCTATCTTAGAACTTGCAGACCCACCTGCCCTGTTCTCGGACATTCTCCCCATAAGCCCACAACACTGACTTCCCCAGGAGTCCAACTCCAGCTGACAGCCATTGTTGCTACAGGTGACTCGGCGAATGGCGGAAGCAGAGCTGGTTCAGGAAGGGAGGCCCAGGAAAGTGAACCCTGAAGTCCAAAGCACCCTTCGGAAACAGCTCTACCTGTAGTTGAAGTGGAAATGGCAGGGAGGGGCTTTCTTTCAGATGCTCTGCCTACCCACACATATTTAGAAATAATTCTCACCGTTCCCCCCAAATTTTCTTCCAAGGTTAATATCTGTCACCCAGTCCCTCCATCACACCCTGACACAGGTCCTCCTTCTGTCTGCCCTTGTCCTTTTTTGAGCAATCCAGCTAACTGACTATCAGGCATGGCAGAAACTAACATCCCCACCCTCAGGCTTGGCTCCTGCCTCGATGAATGTAACCTGAGGACATTCACTTATCCGTTTCTGCTCCCATGCTCAGTTAAACCCAAAAATCTTACCCGTACAAGATTTTCTACTGAAAACCAATGCCCACTCACCCCCTCCCACACCAATCAAACCTTTTCTTGGCTCCTGAATCTCATCTAGATTTATAACCTACTCTTAAACTCATATCCATTCCCATTTCTCACAGATGACCTACCAATTCCTGGAAATTCAGTCATGCAAGAGTTGTTCTCTTTCTCTAAAATGCCCCTTCCTTGGTTAGCAAGCTAGTGCCTTACACAGCTCTCTCTGTCTAGTGGAACTGACACCTTTTCTTGTTCCCTCCCTCCTAATGTTATCCATACATACACAAGCCCTTGGACCCTGCCATCTCTTCAAGAAAATCCATCCATTCTCATGATTCCAATATTCAGCCTCTCTAAATCAGAGCTTGTTAGGGCTTTGAAAAATCCCCTACTGTCACCCTGCTGCTCTTCAGACAGCATGATAGAAATCCAGAGAGATTAAATGTCTTAGCAAATGCTGCCTAGTAACTTAATGCCAGGGTCAAGATATGACTTCCAAATTAGTTCCCTTCTAAGTCTTGATCTATCAGAAAATTTTTCTAATTAGACCTGCCCAAAAAAAAGGTTCTTACCCTGAAGGTAAGATCCCTGGAAGACATCTAGAAATCTTCAATAACCAGCAGTCAATGTTAAGTCTGGCTCTGTGTCAGAAGACGGATTAAACGCATTATCTTCTAAGTCTATGGCCTGTGTTTCCCTATCCCCAGCCCTCACATTTCTCACTGAAATAATCTATGGTCACAACCACTGAAAATTCAAGGCTAAAAGTGAGGTTTTTTTTTTTCCTTCATCCTCCAAGTGTCCCCTGTCACCCTCAATTTCAGACCACAGTCTTGGAATTTGCAGTTATCTATGATTCCTCTCTTCTTGCATCCATCATCTGCCATTAGCCACTATGCCCAGACCAGTCTGAGTTTGCAGTAGATCTCATGTGTCTCTTCTCTTCCCTCACATATCACCCTCCATGCTCAAGTTCAACCCTCTCATGTCTGCACATATTTGCCCCAGCTTCTTCTTGCCTCTCTCCCTAGCCATCGCATCCTTTGTCTGCCCTCCACACCTTCCACAAGCATTGATCTCCCCACAACATTCAAGAAGACGCAATAACACCCCACTTTTAGAGACCAAGGCCAAGCTACACATCCTCTTTTTCACATCCTTACATATCCACCTTCTACTAGAAATAGTCAAACTCATCCCCTTTCTCTCCTACCATTAGTGTACTTTACCAATACGGTTAATATCCTTTTTACTTATTCGTGCCTTCGAAACCTTTTCTATCAGCATTTCCCCAAACTGGAACACACTGTCTCTCTCTTTACCTCCTTTCTACTTCTTCCCACCCTTAGTTATTCCATTTGTAGTATTCTTTTAGTTGATGAAATACTGATTACAATTTCTTGAGAGCAGGGGACAAGTCTTTGATAAATGTAATGGATGGTCAATAAAAAGTTGTCAACTTTAAATGTGCTAGACTTCACTCTATATTTAAGCCTTGAGGCTGATATGAAAAGGATTATAGATTTGTTGTATGTGTTTTTTTTCCCCCAGTAATTAGCTACCTCCCAAGTGTGTCTACCACAATCTCTTCGTAAAAGCAGATGTGCTAGGAATTTATACTGTTGTGGGGCAAACGTCCTTGCTTAATGTCTACCTTTTACATGATTGCTCCATCTCAAGAATATTTCCAAGAAAGTGTCCAGGCATAGAAGTGTAACTTTTCAGAATCACAAGAAACTTTGGAGATCTGCTAGTTCCAAGATCTTAATTACTTAACAAATATTCCACCTCTATCTATCTGGGTGCCCAGGGAAGACATGACTAATCAATCACACCTTCTCTCTCATGAAATAGTGCATAGTATTAAAGTCTGTCTGTTCTCAACACCTCAGGAAACATAAGCACATCATTCCTGATCCAACCGAACCTCTTCTTAGGGAGTGACTTGTCTAGCTAAGGTCACCAAGTTCTCAAGTAGTAGAATAAGGGCTCTTTAATCTATGCAGTAGTAATAGTCATGAGGCAGTTGGGACTATAATGGCGGAGCAAGTGTCTAAGGCAAAAGTAAGTACACAGAGCCAAGTAGATCCAATGTATTCTACTGATATCTACATTATACACCCATCCACCTACAAATTTGTGGTTCAAACACCCAACAATTTTGGAGTCTCCAAAAACAAGAATCACCAAACCATGACTCACTCATCAAATCAAACCTACAACCTGTTTTTACAAATAGAGCTTTATTGATACAGCCATGCTCATTTATGTACATATTATCTAATGCTATTGTCCTCTTGTAGTGGCAGACATGAGTAGTTACAACAAACAATATGGTTTGCAAAGTTGAAATTATTTTCTGTCTTAAAAAATTTGTCTATCCCTGCCCTAAAATCCTTCCAACAAATTCCCGTTTTGCTGGAGTTGGCCAGAGTTGCTCACCACCAAGAACCATACCTGATATAATATGCTGCACAAGTTTGAAATGCCTGGTTTATTTCATTAAGAACCCTGACTTAGGGTAACCCCCAATGTTTAGTAAGCATTTGACAGTCGTCCTATAAGATTATTATTGAGTTCAGGGGCATATGCAGTTTTGGTAGGACTTGTCTGATTTCATGCAGGAGGACTTCCTTCTTAAAGAAGAGTACAAAAATATTAACAAAGAATTGGCATGGGCCACATGTGTCCATTTTCAAGTCCCTCCCAAAACACTGGAGGGACCCATGAAAGTGAGGCCCCTACAGCTTATCCTGTGTTAGCTGCAGAGTAAATCCACCTTTGTCCCACCTCTGTTCTCCAATTCATCCTCCACCAGCAACAGGAATGGTTGTTTCCAATGAAATGTTGTTTCAATTCATTTCAAATTTAACATCAGCTGCCATGCATATTGCTAAAATTTTTCAGTGGTGTTCTACTGATTCTAGATAATGAAAAGAGTCTTAATTTGACTACTACATTCTATGTTCTCATCTCTACTATTCCATTTTTTCTGCCCTAGTCATTTAAACCTACTTTTTCCCCTGTGATATTGTGATTTAACAGGAAATATATATATCTGATCATTAAGATGACCCAAATATATTTTTCATACCTACTTCACCCACAGTTCCTGGCTCAGAGTTTGCAAAACAATTGGAATTTACAGTGAGCGTGATAAAGGTGATTTTTGTTATGTGAATGAGGTAATTTTTTGAAGCACCTAAGGATGGGGGCTGGTGGCCTGGAGAACCAACCATGTAATCAGAGGCTTAGAACTTTCAAGAACACTGGGGAGGGGCTGGAGGTTGAATTCAGTTTAAACAATTGGGCCTATGTAAGAAATCCTCTGTAATAATAAAAAAAAAAAAAAAGAGAGTACTTCCAGATTGGTGAACATATGGAGACTTCAGAAGAATGGTGTACAATGGAGAGGATACCTGCCTTGTCCACAAATCTTGCTTTGTGCATCTCATCCATCTCCATTATATCCTTATGTTAAATTTTGTAATAAATTTGTACTCTAATGAGCAAATTGGTTTCCTTAAGTCAGTAAGCTGCTTTTAGCAAATTAATTCTATTTGACTGGTCAGACACTCATGTGACAGTCCTGGGCTTGCAACTGTTCTCTGAGTAGAGGGCAGTCTTGGGAGACTGAGCCCTTAACCTGTGGAGTCTGATGCTTTCTCCAGGTCAATAGTATTGGAATTGAGTCAACATCACAACAACACCACAATTGCTGGTTGGTGTGCAGAAACTTCTACATACTCACCATGGAATTGGGTCCAGGAAACCTAAGCATTGCTTAAATAAGTTCTTCCCTGCCTCAAGTTCCTCTATTAAAATATTTCTCCCAACACTATCTCTTTATTCTTCATATGACAAGTCGTGTATCATTTCTTCAGAGAAGTCACCTTGTCTATCACATCAGATAAGACCAATATTTCCTGATCTTTTTAGACTTTTTCTTTTTTTTTTTTTTAAGATTCTATCCATTTATGCATATAAGAGCTTGGGCACAGGCCAGAGGTGCAGGGGTGAGAGGATTCACCAGAGACAGAGTAGAGAGCAGAATAGGCAGATGGACTGAAATACACTGCTGAGGGGAGCAGCAGGGCCAGACAGGAGAGCTGTGCCATGTAGGTCCCCTCCCTGGCCAGGGATCAAACTTGTGCTGCAGTGACCGCAGAAAGCCCCACAGTGTGACGCTCAACCCATTGAACTACCAGGGAGGACCTTTTTAACTTTTTCGTCAAATGACAGTCACATTATAAAATGATATCTTTATTTATGTGATTACTTATTTAAAATCTAGCTCTTCCATTTAATGCTCCAAGCATAGACTTGTGGACTTTGGGAGTTGTTTATTACTGCAGCATAACCTAACCTCAAAGACTGATAGAAAAGGCAAGGTAGAAATTCTTAAGTGGAGGAACACGTAAAAAGTGCAGATTGTAATGTAAGACTCTCTGAGGTGTCTTCAGGCAAATAACAAATTCAAGCACTCCACGAGATAAAAAAATAAATAAATCCCCTTCCTGTATCTACAAGTAGTTTACACTGGACCATATGAAAAGATTATCCACTTAACTGCCCTAGAAAATATGCAAGTGTCAAATCATCACATTGTATACCTTAAACTTACGCAATGTTTAAGTTTACTGTCACTTATACCTCAATAATGCTGTATGGAAAGGTAAAGATTTAAAAACTTAATATTTTAAAGAGTATCCACTAAAAGGAGCAGCACAGGGAATCAGTTACCTAAGTCATTTCAAAGGTCCAAAGTTTAACATAAGACACAAGAAAAAAGAGCTGGAATTTCCAGTTTTAGGAACTTGGAATATAAATAGATCTACTTTCATTCTGATCTTTTGGGCTGTTGGAGGGGTAAAACATTTCAGTTTTCTGCGATGTTGTTCTTAAAGGTGATCTATTATAGGAAATGAGATGACCACAAGTCAATCACCCTCCTGCTATACTTCTTGACCCACAATCCACACCCACCTGACCTCAAGACAGGCTCTTTATGCCCAGAGGTTTTCCTGTTATGTTCTGATGAGACACAAGGAGACAGGAAGGAAGAGGAGGGATATGTGACTTGAATCTTCCTGTGTGGGTGGCCAGCAGTATCAGACATTCCAGTTTCCAACTTTCTTGTTCCACATGATAAACCAGCATCATCATGTCCTGCTCAGACATATCAGCAGCCGCTCAACTACACCAGTTACGCCTCCTGACACAACGGGTTTTTGCATGGTTCTCTCTGCCTCCTCTACGCTTCTACAATACTATCTGCTAACCTCAGCAACTCCTTTTGTTCCCCAGGTCAAGGCTGGTCAGTTAATTATCAGGAACTACATCTGTTTCCACATGGATGAACCCTGAAAATACTATGCTAAATTAAGTACAAATGTAATACCCAGAACTGGAAAACTCATAGAGGCAGAAAGTAGGTGAGAGGATAATCAGGGGCTCAAGGCAGGGAAGAATGAGGAGCTATTGTTAAACTGTTAGATTTCCATTTGGGATAAGAACATTTTGTAAAGGGCCCGCCCTGATGGCGCAGTGAGTAACGCACTATGAAGCAAGCCGCGGCCACTGCAGCACGAGTTCGATCCCTGCCGCCGGCCAGGGAGGAGACCCACATGGCGTAGCAGACTTCTCCTGCCTCGCCCGCTGCTCCCCTCAACAGTGTGTTTCTGTCAATCTGCCTGTTCTGTGTCCTGCTCTGTCTGGTGGATTCTCTCACCATCCCCACACCTCTGGCCTGTACTCCAGCTCTTGTATGTATAGATAAATAAATCTTTTAAAAAAAAAAAGAACATTTTGTAAATAGATAGTGATGTTGGTTATATCATAAATGCAATTTATTGCTCTGAATTGTACTTTAAAGTGGTTAAATTGGAGAGGCAAGATGGCAACAAAGTGAAGACACTTGGCTCACCTTTTCCGTATACTCACAGGCAGATAAATGCAGCAGAACAAAGTCAGCAACTCTGGAAGGGAAAAAAGACTATTACATGACACACGTGGAACCTCTTTCAGGCAGTGAGCAGTAGAACAGGTCAGGAGGGTAGACCAGGAAGGAAGGTGAGACCCCGTTGCCCAGTAGGCCCCAAAAGCAGCAGAAGGAAACTGGCAAGTGTTCCTCAAATGGTAGAATGCACAGACCCCCAAAATCCCTAGGGTGGGACCTGTAAGCAGACCAGAACCAACAGTCCTGGCAAGCAGTGGCACAGACCGTGCCAAGCAGGTAAGATGCAGCAGACACTGGCACAGGCAATGGCAGAGTCTGAGCCCCAAGGGCCTCAGCTCTTGGAACAGTGATTGAAAGGGACACTCGTTAGTGTCTTGGGCAGAGTTCAGGCCAGAATTCTGGGTTGATACTGAGAAGATTCTCACTACATCAAATAAAAAGGGGTGGAGAGAGGAAGCTGGGGGTTATGCTTGGGAGTTGAAGATACTGGTGTCAGGACTGTCGACTCAGCCAGGGGTTCCAGGGAGTGGGAGCAAAGGTCATGTAGAGGCAGACCCCCTTCAAAGAGAGAAAACTCTTGTAGAGGAGCTGGGATGCTGCACAGCTTGGGTCTCCAATAAGATAATAACAGCAGGCGTTCTGATCTGCACCCCTCTCCCCGCCCCTCCACTGGTACTGCCCTGTGAGGCACACTGAGATGCTGTCGAGCCTCACATCTCAAAAACCAGGGTGCCACAAATACCACCCAAACCACCCCAAACTCATCCACACCGACATCGGGACCCGTCCAGCTCCTCCCCGGCATGCTGATTGAGCAACATCAAAACAACTGACCACATGCACAAGCCAACAAAGCCAAAATAATACACAAATAGGTAAAATCAACCAAAACCACAGCACCAGCTGTAGGAAAAGTGAATAGTTTAACCATCTAATAGTGCTAAAAAAGTTTTTTAATTTATGTATGCACACAAGAATTGGGGTGTAGACCAGAGGTGCAGGGAGTAAGAGACTCAACTGAGAAAGAGTGGGATCTACTGAGAATAGGCAGATCAACTGAAATATACTGCTGAGAGGAGCAGCGGGCAAGACAGGAGAGGTCTGCTGTGTCATGTGAGCCCCTCCCTGGTCAGGGATTGAACTCATGCTGCAGTGACTGGTGATAGCTTGATAGCACTGAGACTTAACCCCTAAGCCACCTGGGACGCCTTTAAAATATTAAACACAAAATAAAATAATGATAGAATATTTATCTCACTGTCAAGTAAAGAGTGACAGAAACTCAAAGAAATAGAAGAAAGTTCAGAAAGTCAAGCCAGAGTGATAAACAAGAACTCAGAAAAGGAAGAGCGGTCAACTGAGATGTGGTGTATACATACGCACCATGGAATACTAGTCAGCTATTAAAAAAAAGATAATTTACTACAACACAGATGGAACTAGAGAGGACTGTGCAATAAGGACAAATAAGGAGAAAGACAAATAGCAGATGGCTTCACTCGTGTGTGGAATATAGATAAACAGAACAGAAGAACCAGCAGTACTAAACCAAAACAAAATCTAAAATCATGACTTGAGAATTGAGGCTACTGGAGGGTTTGGAGGTAGAAACCTGCTCTCCTAAGTCATGTAAGTCTTTAAAATCAAAGTTTTCTCAAAAAAATGTTAAAACTAAATACAGGCTAAACAATGAAACAAAGTAGTTTTTATTTCTTTAAATGGAAATTTTCATGTTATACATGTTACCACTATTTTTAAGAATGAGCAATATAGTATACAAAAAAAAACAACATGGTGCACTTGAATGGGTACATTGTATAAAATTATATCTCAAGATGACTTTTTCAAAAAAAAATATGTTGGGTGCTTAACAGTGAAGAAAAAGTACCTTAATCAAATAAAGTTTCCCAGTCCCAGGGAAGTCATGTGAGCTGCACCCCCTGATAATATGACAAAAGGATATATGACAAAAGAGGGCTTCACCTCTGGGGTATTCCTCCCAAACAGCTATAACCCCAATGCAATCATGAGAAAAACATCAGTTAAACAAGCTTGGTTGACTTTCTAAATACCTGACCAGTTCTTCTCAAAATTGTCAAGGTCATGAAGAACAAGACAAATAAATATGATAAGTCAGAGGAAACTAAGGAAACAAGATTGCTAAATGCCCATTGCTATCCTGCATTGGAGCCTGAAACAGGAAAAGTATACTTGTGGCTCAGTCTAAATAAAGTTTGTTAATAGTTGTGTTGATATTAGGTTGTTTTTCTTTTAAGATTTATTTACTTAGGTATACAAGAGCTGGGGTACAGGCCAGAGTCGCAAGAGGTGAGAGGATTCACCAGAGACAGAGTGGGGAGCAGAACAGGCAGACTGACTGAAACACACTGCTGAGGGGAGCAGCAGGCCAGGCAGGAGAGGTCTGCTGCGCCATGTGGGTCCTGTCTCCCGCCGGCAACGGGTTGAACTCATGCTGCAGTGGCTGCAGTTTGCTTCACAGTGCGTTGGGCCACTAGGGAGGCCTTGTGTTGATATCAGTTTTAACAAGCATACCCTAGACATGTGAATGTTAACATTTAAGATTTAGAATTCCTTTGTTTTTTGCAACTATTCTGTAAATTAAAAATATTTCTGCTTCATATACATACATTTAAATATTTGCATTTTATAAAATTTGTATTTTATAAATTTTAAAGCATTCCAAAATAGTTTATATCAAACAAAAATAATAATTGGAATAGTTTTTTTCCCTAACAACCCTGTACAGAGTGTAATTATCATTGATTATCAAGCAGAGGCAGTAGACTTAGAATATCTAATCTACACATAAGTGAATCCATCAGTTTCAATCAGTTGCTATTAGAATACATTGTAATTTCTGAGGCATGATAACAGATCAGCAAATCACAAATTTTGATATTATACTTAACGAAAAGAATTTAGATCTTGAGCCTGGTGCTTGCAGTTAGAAGCTACTATGTCAAGAGGAAATATCATTCAACCACCATACCCCATCCTCGGTTTAATTCATTAATGCAACTTACCTATTTCTGCGGAAGGGAGTGGCTGGAGAACAGATATTGATCACACCTAACATTTTCCCACTGATTATTCTTTGGAATGGGGTAAACCCAGTGTTGGTGGGAAGACAGGATGAGCTATCCTCCCATCCCAACCACAAAATCAAAGGATGTTTGCACACCCAAAAGACACACCCATGGTTGTTCGTGTTGACGGTGCCTATATCCAACTGGGGTTTTTCTACTACACTTACCTAAACTTCAGTCTTCTGCAGGTTATCTTCTTCCCATATCTCTACTTCTTATTTTATGCCATTGATTTTTTTTTCCTTTCTTTTCTTTATTTTTAATTGAAAAGGAAATTGTTGTCTGTATAAGGCAGTATTACTTGACATTAAAAATAGATCTAGGCTATAGCATGAGTAAACCTTGAAAACATTATGCCAAGTGAAAAGACACTTGGTATATAATTCCCTTTATATTAAGTTTCAGAATAGGCAAGTTATAGAGACTGAAAGAAGAGTAGAGGTGGTTGTGAGTAGTGGGGAGGTTGAAATGGAGAGTGACTGCTTGGAGGTTATGGGTTTTCCTTTTGAGATGATGAAGTTCTGGAATTGGATACTGGTAATGGTTGCATAGATTCTTGACTATTCCAAAGACCATTGTATACTTTTGAAAGGGTTAAGATATGGCATGTAATGATATAATAGTAAAACTATTATTTTAAAATGAAAACCATTGCCTATTGTAATCACTGGAAAGTCAATATCACTTGTTGTACATAGGAAAGACTCATAAAAATAGACATGCATAAAAAGAACAATAACAATTTTTAAAAATCACAGCACAATAAAACAAAAAGACAAAGACAAATCAGAGGTACTTAGTCAGGGAGGGAGAGTGAGTGGGTTGAGGGTAGAAAAAGCACAGGGACTGAGGTTGATGGTGCACTGGGGAAATGGTGGAAATTCCATGGGGACTACAATTGATGTCAAATATATACATAAATAAAGAGGAAAAAAGACATACAATTAAGGTTTTAAATGTTTGTACTGGCAATATGTGTTCCACATCCTGTCTTTCAATACCATGGCCAGTGCACCGACCCACGTCTCTGCACACATATAGAAACATTTCTCTAGGAGCAGAATTGTAGAATCAAAGTATATGCATTTTTATTTTCAATAAATATGCTCACTAATTCATTCCACTAAAATGATGTATCAAATCCCTACCAAATGACAAATACTGTTCTACATAACAGAAATAGTGTGATTGACAAAGTTCCTAACCCCATGGAACTTACATTCTAATTAGGAGACTGTCAGTAAATGAATAAATAACTCCATATTGTGGTTCTGGGTAGTAGTGAGTGCAATGGATAAAAAGAAAGCACTGTCAGAAATTAAAGAATAATCAATTTAACAGCTTTAAAATGCAAAATTCAGTGACATATTATGCACCAACCACCTGTATCTAATTCTAGAACATGTTAACCACCCTAAAAGGAGACCCTATGCCCAGATGGGGGTTAAGGGGTGATATTTGATATTTGCAGGAAGAGAAAGTGAGAAGCATGTGGAAATCTGAAAAGCTTTCTTACCCACATCTCACAAACCACCACATGCCTCTATACTATTTTTTCATATTCTAGGGACAAAAAGGAAATTTCCCCCTAATTCTGTGTGTTCCTCTCATGCTGGTTGAGTAATGAAATGAACATCAGATTAGTAAAGAAAAGAACAAATTTAATTACATACATATGGAGAATCTACACAGATGTAGATTCTAAAACCACTGGGGTAAAAAGAGTATATATTTTAAACAAATAAATGAGATAGGGACTTGGAACTTCAAAAAAAGAAGAGAACTCATATAATGAAGAGGCTCCCTAATTAAATGTTCCATAAAGATAGGTTTCTCCAATAGAAAATTTATTTTTGACATAAATCCTAGTTACAGATAATACCCCAAATTTTCATTCATCTATGTAGAGGTGACAAAAGTTTCTCATGAGTCTGCAGGGCATGAATTGACCTCAATCTGAAATTACCCACCTGCTAAAGTGAGATATCTTGGGAAAGCCATTCTAAATATTTTACAGAAATCTGTCCTTCAATAGAAGAAAACAAAGGTAAAGCAATACTAGTCATACATCTCCATAACATTTTTAAAGACTCATCCTGCAAAACAGAAAAAATGAAGAAAAAGATAAACAACTTGGATTAAAAAGCTTCCGTACAACAAAAGAGATATTAACCAAAACAAAAAGACACCCTATTGATTAGGAAAAAATTTCTGCATTACACACAACTGATAAAGGACTGATCACAAAGATATACAAAGAACTCAACAGCACTCTTTACAATAGGTAAGACCTGGAAACAACCTCAATGCCCAAAAACAGATGAGTGGATCGGGAAGCTGGGGTACATAGACATGATGGGATACTATTCAGCAATCAAAAATGAAAAGCTAAAAAAAAAAAAACAAAACAAAACAAAAATGAAAAGCTAGATGCATTCATAGGAACATGGATGGAAATGGAAGGGATGATGCTCAGCGAAGTAAGTCAGAAGGCAAAAGAAAAATACCAGATGGTTCCTCCCCTAGGAGGAATATAAGGGAACCAAATAAGGACCAAGGGAAGGAATAAGAACAATAACAATAATAATAATAACAATAACAATAAAGACACAAAAACCAAAAATTAAAAGACAAGGACAAATTGGAACACTTGGTGGGGAGGGAAGAGGGGGAGGGTTGAAGGCAGATGGGAGCATGGGGGACTGAAGTGATGGTGCACAGGTGATATGGTGATGGGGAATACATGGGGATTACAACTGATGTCAAATTTATATAAATTAAAAAATGTTAATAAAAAAAGAAAAAAGTGAACAATCCAGTCAAAAATGGGCAGAAGAATTTTAAAGTCACTTCTCTGAAGAGGAAATGCAAATGACCAACAGGCATATGAAAAAATGTTCAACATCCCTCATAATCAGAGACATGCAAATTAAAACCACAATGAAATACAACCTTACACAAGAATCAATGGCACATATTTTTTTAAAAAACTAGCAACGACAAATGTTGGCAAGGATGTGGTGAAAAAGGAATTCTCCTTCACTGCTGATGGAAATGCAAACTAGTCCAATCACTATGAAAAGCTGTGTGTAGCTTCCTCAGACTACTAAAAATGGAGCTACCATATGACCCAGCAATTCCACTCCTAGGTATCTACCCAAAGGACACAAAAACATTAATTCAAAAGGATACCTGCACACCGATGTTTATTGCAGCACTATTTATAATAGGTAAGACTTGGAACAACCCAAATGCCCAAAATTAGATGACTGGGTCAAGAAGATATAGTCCATATACACAATGGAATACTATTCAGGAATAAAAAAAGATAAGCTACTGCCATTTGCAGCAACATGGATGGAGCTAGAAGGGATTATGCTCAGTGAAATAAGTCAGAAGGAAAAAGAAAAATATCAGATGGCTTCACTTTTAGGAAGAATATAGGGGAAACAAATAAGGGATCAGGGAAAAGAATAAGAACAATAAAAAACACAATAAAACAAAAGTAAACAGGTAACTATAAATCAGAGACATTCTACAGGGAAGGGGTAGCGAGAGGGATCAAAATGAGGGCAGGAAGAACACAAGGGACTAAGGTGATGGTGCACAGATGACTTGGTGGTGGAAACTCCACAGGAATTATACCTGATGTAAAATATATACAAATAAAGAATTTTTTTAAAAATAAAAAATAAATTGTAGCTATCCATATTCAAAATGAACTATTACTTATCAATTTAAAAAAGTATATACCTATCCATGCTACAGCACGAATAACCTTGAAAACATTATCCTCTTAATGAGGAGTGCAAGGAAAGTAAAGATTCAGAGGCAAAAATACTGAGGAAGCAAATTTTAGCTTAACCTGGGGCAAAACCTTCTAGCACTCTAAATAGCACACCCATTGAAACCAGCCAGTTCTGAATTTCAACATCTCCTTATACATAACATCCCCAACTCTGGTCACCCACCTCTCTATTTAAATAGAGTTCACCCACAGTGGATGTACAAATCATTGGCAAGCATAAAAGAAAGTGTTCTTCTGCATTAGCAAACAAAAAATGCAAATTCTACCAACCCTGCAGGGACCTGTTAAAATTCTAACAAATTAGCATGAGGTTTTATGAGCTAGTCATAAAATTCCTATATATCTTATATTAAATACAAATTGTTACAACATTTGAAAAGTAGTGACTTTGTTAGGAGTTATGAAAATGTTTCCTCCCTTTAATCTACCAAAAAACAATTAGAAACAATAAACGAGTATACCAAAGTGGAAGCTTACAAAATCAGCATACAAAAATCTGTTGCGAGAAATGCAAATCAAAACCACTATGAGATACCACCTCACCCCAGTGAGAATGGCACATTTCAAAAAAAGTAGCAACAACAAATGTTGGCAAGGATGTG
>JAGFMF010011659.1:12084401-12125586 GCA_019455555.1 Galemys pyrenaicus | reverse complement strand
CCTGCTGTGCCCGCTGCTCCCCTCAGCAGTGTACTTCCATTGATCTGCCTGTTCTGCTCCCGCTCTCTGTGGTGAATCCTCTCACCCCCCACACCTCTGCTGGCCTGTACCCCAGTGCTTGTACGCATAAATAAATAAATCTTTAAAAAAAAAAAAAAATGAACCTTATCTATGTCATTACATCAGCAGAGGTAACTTATCTATAAATACAACCAATTACAATTTTATATGTAAGAAAAAGAAAAACATAATAATGGCTACAATAGATACACTAGTAAATTATATATTAGTATAGATCATGTTGTATACATATATTATATACTATACTATAGTAATATTTATAATAACATAGCTAAAAAGGGGGGAAAGTATAGATTTTAATCAGCTTAAAACAGAGAACAAGATTCCTAATATTTCCACCAGGGAAGGCAGGGGATAGTCCATGAAAGTAATTTTATTTGGAGGTTGTAATTCAATCTCCCAGTCAGTTACATAATTTATATATGTATATGAGTTAGCTAGTCCAGAGTCCAGTTGAAGAGTATGTCCAATTCCTGGAGGCCATCTTACATGTGGGTGTCAACAATAATGAGGCTTTTTTTTAAATGCATACAAGAACTGAAGTGTAGGCCAGAGGTGCAGGGGGTGAGAGGATTCACCAGAGACAGAGTGGGGAGCAGAACAGGTGGATCTACTGAAACACACTGCTGAGGGGAGCAGCAGGCAAGACAGGAGAGGTCTGCTGTGCCATGTGGGTCAGCTCCCTGGGTGGGGATCAAAGCTGGCCATAGCTTGATAATGCTGAGACTTAACCTGCGCCACCAGGGAAGTCCAAGAATGAGGCTTTTTTATGGAAAAAGCAAAGGTTAATGATTGAAACAAACCACAAGTTCAATTGCGAATCCTTAAGAGAGCCATTTGAGATTTCTAGGTGTGACCCAGTATTTAAAAAACAGTATTCAGACATGTCCATGCCCAGCCATTGTGTTGATTCCTTCAAAATAAACATCAAATTTTCTATTTCCAGTCTGTGTGTTTTGGGGAGGATAGTCAGGATTTTAATCAATCCAAGTCAAAGATTGGGAGAAAAAAATAACTGGAAATTTGTTTGAGAAATTATACTCAGACATTAGAAAAAATCGTGACCCAGTCTAGCTATAGGAAATGTTTTCATAAATTTAGTAAAATAAAAACACAAAGGAACCAGTAATAGTTCAGGTAAAGCATCATTAAAAATGATATTATAGCTTTGTAGTTAATTCAGTCCCATACAGGAATCTTGTTTTCTTGTTAGCAACTACTATGAGTTTGATTTTTTTCCATAATTTCTGTAATTTTTTTCACCCTTAGTTTCACCTGTATTGACAGTGTTTGTCAAAGTCCTTTCCCTGTGAATTCCACTGAATATAAAGCATTAGAATAAGTAACATTTGCAAATGGCAAAAAGATTTTTAAATAATCATAATTAAGATAGGATTATAATGCAATTGACCAGAAATTTGCTCAATTTGGTGACACATAATATTTTCAAGTGAAAAGAATTGACAAGTAATAATATTATACCAGAACATTTCACATTTTAAGAAATTTCGAACATTTATATGCATGCTAAGAAGGTTAAGTGTTTCTCCTCATGTGACAATACTTCCTGTGAAGTACCAGTTCAACCAAATTAGGCTTGTTGAACATTCCTCTTTCCACAAAGACAGAGAACTGTTCTTACAGGGTGTCTTCAGAGTCCTTCAAAGAACTCCCATATTTCTTTTTCTTTTAATCAATCAAAGATTTTATTATTTCAGAATTTTTATTTTTCAGGGAAGTTTTGTCATAGCTGTTAAAAGGGCTTACTGGAGCCTCCCTGGTGGTGCAAGGGGTTGAATTGCAGCACTCAACCACAGCCACAGCAGCATAAGTTCAATCCCCAGCCAGGGAACTAACCCACATGGCACAGCAGACCTCTGCGGTGTATTTCAGTCATTCTGCCTGTTCTGCTCCCCAGTCTGTCTCTGGTGAATCCTCTCACCACACCCTCCCCCTCCCCCACTCTCCTCATCCCCCCACACACACTTCTGGCCTGTATCCCAGTTCTTGTATGCATAAAGAAATAAATCTTTTTTAAAAATAAATATATAAAAGAGTTTATCCACATAGAGTTCTATAAAATAATAATTATCTAGAGTGACAAAGATTTTTAAAAATAACTCAATACTATGCTATCAGGATTAGGTTCTTCTCAGTTAATCACCCTGAGGGTAAAAGAGCACCAGATCTTTAATTCCTTCAACAGTTTACAAACTGTTATTAAAAGGTCCTCCCTGGTGGCACAAGGGGTTAAGCACCGCACTATGAAGCAGCTGCAGCCACTGCAGCACAAGTTCAATCCCCAGCCAGGGAACTGACCCACATGGCATAGCAGACCTCTCCTGCCTCGCCCGCTGTTCCCCTCAGCAGTGTGTATCAGTCTGTATGCCTGTTCTGCTCCCCACTCTGTCTCTGGTGACTCCTCTCACCCACCCTCCCACAACTCTGGCCTGTAATCCAGTTTGTGCATGCATAACTAAATAAATATTTTTTTAAAACTGTTATTAAGGCTGACTACACCTTAAGAATATTTTGTCCTTTAAGCTGATGGAAACTTTTCCTAAGATTCCTCTTACATAAGTCTCCTACATATTTTACTTTCCCTTTTCAAAATAACCAGTTTCATCATGAGATTAAATCTCTTTTCCATCACAGAATATATCCATTCTTTACACCTTCCTTCTTTTTTTTTTTAAAGATTTATTTATGCATACAAGACCTGGGGTACAGGCCAGAGTCCAGGGAGGTGAAAGGATTCACCAGAGACAGAGTAGGAAGCAGAACAGGCAGATTGACTGAAACACACTGCTGAGGGGCAGGAGGGGTCTGCTGTGCCATGTGGGTCCCCTCCCTGGCCAGAGGCAGGGATCGAACTCATGCTGCAGTGGCTGAGGTTTGCTTCATAGTGCTTTGCTTAACCCATTGCACCACCAGGGAGGCCCAACCTTCTTTCTTTTAACCAAACACACATCATACTTTCTTTAGATACTGGGTTGTTTACCTTGTTATTTTCAATGGGCTTTAATTTCATACTTTAATCAGAACTCTAAACACTTAAAATCTTAATTTCCTAACTTCTAAACTGCAAACAACTATAAAAACCATCACACCCTATCACTTTAGATGGAAGACTTACAAATAACTTTCATAATTTCTAAAACACGTGCTTCCATTTTTCTGGGTGACATAAGATGCTTTTTATCCATAGACACAAAATTCTTTCTGTCTACATAAGAAGCCAAAAGCAAACAAAATAGTACAGTAATTGACATTTCAAAAAAATGATTTAGCTATTCAATGAATTCCCTGTTAAAGACAGAAAACCTTAATCTTCCAAAAGAGATTTGGGGAAATTACTTAAGTAGTGTTAAAAGAAACAGATTCAAACTAAACAGTTTCCAATCAGATAAAGCTCAAATTAAATCAGTAAAGTCATTTTGCTTGAAATAATCTTTTCCTTGATAGCCTTATTCCATTCTCTTTATAAAACTTTCCCACTGGGACCAGGTTTATTCCACTTGTATTCATTTATTTTCTTAAGCAAGCCTGGGTTTGTTGTTTTTGTTTTGTTTTATTGTTTTTTGTTTTTTAAGTTTGGAGACAGTCTTAAGTCAGGATTAAGTAAGTGCCTGCAGGGTCATTCAAAACATCTATCCTGGCATTTTATTCCTTTTTTTTTTTTTTTTCTTGAGCTGATGTTCTAGTTGCACATACTTTAGAATGAGATTTCTTCCCATTTAGGGAGCTATTTGCAAGCCTGTGGCTGCCTGAGTATTAGTAGGTGGCCAGTGATTGGATATAAAAACACCAGTTTGGGCCATAAACCCACTCCTTCAATCTGCTGGTTTTAGAGCCAGGGAACCTGGCTCCTGAGCCTGGAATTCCCTCCCCCTGTGCCACTGGACAGTTACCAGTGGGACAATTATCCAGTAAATTTAAAGACCATCACAATTAACTTGGAGGTCTGAGACCCAGGAAGAACTCATCTTGCAGATTAGGCTCAGTGGGCCCACTGGTACCAGCACCTCAGGTTCTCTTCATGCCCCAGGGGGTCTCCCAAGATCCTTCTGGGTCTCTTCTGTGTGGCCACCAAACTGTTAACTAGAATGAAAATCTCAGTGACAGTCAGATAATATCTATTATTGTAACAGGGTGGTCCCCAGGAAAGGGGGAAGTTCCAGAATCCTGGTTCCGCCCTACGTGGGTGGAGCTGAGCAGGGATAAGAAGATGTTGGAGAGAGGAGAGAGGACAGAAGGAAGGGAGGATGGAGAGCAGCAAGGAGGCATGGAGGAGGCACAAGGAGCAGAGGGACACGTGCGCTTGGTTTTTGGTCTTGGACTGGTTAGAACAGATGTGGGTGAGAGACCCATGGGGAGGCTAGCAATGGCAGCTTTCATCTTGATTTTGCTCTTTTTCTCCCGGATTTGTCCAACTCTTTCTGACCCTTTTCTATGGGTCTCTACTGAAAGGTCCTTTGGGTGTGTGGCAGGCTTTTGGGCCTTGCTTTGGACCAATCCTATTTGGCTGGGCTTTTACCCTTAAGGAGATGGGTAACTTTGGATGCCTAACTTGGTAACTATATTCTTTGTCCTTTCTGTATTGTTCCCCAATTGTATTAAAGTTCTTTTCCATTAAAGGTCTTATGTTTGTTAATGCGGCGAATGGCAGAACCCATTCAGAGAGGGCAGGTCTGGGGGTTCTGGGGTGCCCCTCTCCCTGCCTATTACTAGATAATCAAAGTGAGGATGAGAGCAGAATGAGCCTAGGTTCTGGTGCTGCCTGTCAATACCAAAAAGCCAACCACAAAGACAGGGATTAAAGCTGTGTTTTTATTTTTCAGATCGTTGGCTAGGGATTTGAGAGAATGGTGGCTATAACCCTGAAGAATCCGCTCACCTCTAGCTGGCCTTTTTATAATGGCCTAGACAAAGTCAGTAAGTCATCCGCAAACAGCCAGTGAGAGCAGCCCATCACAGGTGATGTTCCTGGTATTCTTCCTATTCAGGCCACAGAACTCGTTATCAGCCTCGGTGCTATCTTGACCATAGCACATTCTGGCCTGCTTGGTTAATTTCTGATGGCGTCAATGTCTGGAACTCATGCAGGCATTACTGGGGCAGGAATCTCAGTCTAAAGCGAGAGTCGTAATTTAAAGAATATGACCATCAGTCATGTGGTGAGTGCCGGCAGGCAGCCTGTGTAGTATGGGTGTAGGTTCCTGCAGTAGGAATGGTGCCTGCCCTCCTCCCAGCCCCCTGTCAAGGGTTCAGTCTGCGGCAAGAGACTGGTGGGAAAGGGGTCCACCAGCTGCTTCTGAAACCCCTTCCAGGTATGGTTTGGTTTATAAAGTTCTGAGGTGGGTGGGGTTTCTCAGAAAAAGTAGGAGCTACTTTTGAGACAAGCACATGGCAGAAACAAAGACTTCCTTGGGCACTGTTGAGTTTCCAGACAGGGGAACATACCTTAAACCCATTATCTCTGGTAGGCATCATTTTTATGTGAGAAAGGCAGGAATTTAGGAGATAAAAGATTTTGTGGGGGAAGGGAAGTGGAGAGGCTCCAGGCTTCCAGACGTGATTCTGTTGATCTGTGGCAGAGGACATAACTGGCTCCAGGGCAACTTCACAGCAGCCCCTTTAATCTGATGACTTCCCCCTCTACAGTTCCTTTTCCTTTGTCCAAAACTTGTGATTTCTTCCACATGGCGATTACAGTCCATTAGAGTGACACTGGAAGCTGTAATTTGCCCTTTCAGCAGCTTCCCAGAGAGCCCTGATTCAGAGGGTACATGAAGCACAGTTTGAGGACACACACCTGGTCTAGCTCCATCCTCCCCATCACCTACCTCCAATCCTAACACAGTTCAACAAGGATGATCATGCAGACGGTGGCCTGAGATGCTGAAGAGTTAGTATTATTGATTCAGAGCAGCAAGGGGCACTAAAGCCAGCCAAAGATAAGGCCCAATTAGTTTATCAGTCACTGTCTGAGTTCTCCACCCACATTCACAATTGCAAGACTACTCAGGCTCAGAGAACAATGGGATTTATTTAACAAACCAAGGAAAAACAAATAGTTACTGAGGCCCAAAATAACTGTTTACCTCACCCAAAGCAGGGTCCAGTGTTTTCAAGTCCTAAACAAAAAGCACCTCAGATGGCATCTTCCTGCCCCTGAGGACGCAGGGCTCCTCTCCTGAACAATAGGCCATGTGCCCAAGATGGCATCTTCCTGCCCCTGGAACAATAGGCCATGTGCCCAAGATGGCATCTTCCTGCCCCTGGAACAATAGGCCATGTGCCCAAGATGGCATCTTCCTGCCCCTGGAACAATAGGCCATGTGCCCAAGATGGCATCTTCCTGCCCCTGGAACAATAGGCCATGTGCCCAAGATGGCATCTTCCTGCCCCTGGAACAATAGGCCATGTGCCCAAGATAGCATCTTCCTGCCCCTGGAACAATAGGCCATGTGCCCAAGATGGCATCTTCCTGCCCAGAGCACATGGCAGCCAGACTATAGGACAGGTTCCAAGTCACAGAGATAACAGAAGACACAACAGGAGATGCTCCCAGAGCTGCTGGGATTCCCCAGCACAGCACCAGACAAGCAGCACTCAAAATAGCAGCTGCAGTGGCCAAACGGCCACACTCACACATCCCAGCAAGGTGACTGCTCTGGAACTTCACCTTCCCTGCCAGGCTGAAACAGCAGCAAAAACCAGAAACAGTTTCAGTCGCTCAGCTAATTGCAAAGCCTCTGAACTTTTCCTCTCTGAGATGGGTTGCTGAAGGCCTCCACCTTCAGAGGCCCACAACAGCCATCTGGAAGATCATCATGGTGGAGGCCAAAATCACTGACCCCTAAATGGCTGAAGATCTGAAAACACTGAATCCCAAATGCTGAAACCGCCAGTGCTGAATTCCAAACACTGGAAAATCCAGGGCTGCTTCTGCAGTTTCTTATATTGTTAGGGGGGAAGGTCATCCTGAAGGGATTACACAAATAGGCTTATGGACTCCAACCTCCACTCCAGACCAACAATATCCCAAAAACACAATTCTTATAAGGTCATTATCAAAGAGTGGATCATTGGGACCTGAGGCTGGAGTTAAGCAGCCAGGCTGGGTATAAAACCAGACGTGTGGGCCTGGGGGGCTCTCCTCACTCGAGCCAGCTCTCAGCGCCCTGTTGGGTTCCAGTTCAGAGGAGCTGGTAGTGTTACAGGGCAACCCTAATATAAAATGGGTTAACCTAACTGGGTCCTCACCCGCGCTCAGAAGACTTTTATAATAAGCCTCAGTTTCAGGAGACAAAAGTTATTAAAGGGTTTTATTTTGCAAAAGAAGGGGAATAAAATAGAAATAACACAAAAAGAAGAGAGGGATACAAACCCATAAATATCCTACCAGCTCTTCTGAGTTGGAACCCAATGGTACCCAATGGTACGTTGAGAGCTGGCTCTAAATCAAGTGAGAGGGCTCCCAAAGAAGAGAGAGCCCAAGGCTCACCTCTCTGGTTTTATACCCAGACTGGTTGCTTAACTCCACCCTCAGGTCCCAGTGATCCACGATTTGATAATCATATTATCGGATTTATGGTTCTGGAATACGGGTGGTCTGGAGTGGGGGTTGGAGTCCACACACCCATAATCCATTCAGGACCACCTTTCCCATAACAGTAGGACATTTACATATTTGTCTCCCTCTCTTCTCCTTGTGATATTCATTACTTGATTTCCCCTTCTTTTGTAAATAAAACCCATTATTAATCTTTGCCATGTGTGCCTGCAGTTGTGTGGGTGAGGACCCAGTCAGGCAAACCCATTTTATATTAGGGTTGCCCTGTAACAATATATCTTATCAGAGTCTCCACCCAAAAATGTGATACTTTTTAGCTTCTTCCCTGGGGCTATCTATCCTCATCAACACCCCTTTTCCAGGGGGCACCACCTGTAACAGTCTTTGGCTTCAGCCACCTGATGAGCTAAATGTTGTCATCAGAGAGATTTGGTAAGTCCAAGACCCAGAAAATTAATACTCAAACTTGATTTTATCTGAAGATAAATCTTTACAAAGGTGATCCATAAAACAAAATGAGGGTGGGTCCCAATCCAGTATAACTGGTGTCTGTATAAAAGGGAGAATTTGGACATAGACACACACAGGGATAAAGTGTTACTGCGAATTCCATCAGGTTACCAGGCAGCACTCAGAGGGGAAGGGAAGTTCTTTATTTACACCAGCAGGCTTTCTACTGGCAGGCCCAGAGGACATCTCTCTCCAAAGTCTGAGCCCCAAGCAATTAGGTAACAGAATATTTATTGTCTAAAGCAAGGGGCACAGTCAGCTGGGATACATGAATCAGGCATTTGGCCTTGAGAGCGCTTATTAGTTGTTCCCTGAAACTTTCACTCTACAGAATGTGTCCCAACTTCAGCTGATCAGCGGGTCAACCTGACATTTTCCACTTCAAAAGGAAAAGTGAAGATGAAGGTGGAGATCAAGGTGATGTGTCTATAAGCCAAACACCAAAGATGGCCTGGAAACCACCCAAAGGTGGGGAATAGGCATGGAACAGACTCTCTCTCACTGTCCTCAAAAGGAACCAGTCCTGCTGACAACTGACCTCAGACTTTAGGCCTCCAGAACTGTGAGACAATAAATTGCTGTTATTTAAGCTTCATAGTTGGTGGTACTTCATTATAACAGCTCTGGCCGACTGCCATAGTCCAGGAAAAGCTGTCATGCCCAGATACAAATCCATGACCTATCAAGTATTCTAGTTGTACTACTAGTAGAAGAAGAAGCAAAAGACTTAAACCATAGTTTCATTTTCTGGGCCTCAGTGTAGTGACAATAACAATACTGACAACAGATATTTACCATGTGCCCCATACAGAGCTAAACCCTTAAATGCATTATCTCATTCGGTTTCAAACAACAATCCTATCAATAAGGAATATCTTCTTTTTCACAGGTAAGGAAGCTGGGAGAACATGTCTCAGCCATGGATGTCTTCACAACATCCTAATGGCAGACAGTATTTCTGGAGTTCAGTGCCTACAGAAGGGGCACTGTAGGCTCACTAGTCCCACAACCCACAGACCAAATCCAGCCCACAGTCTGTATTTGTAACAACCTGCAAACTAAGAATGTTTTTTTAAGCAAACAAAAGAAACCATTTAGTAAAATATTGTGTGATAAAATAAAATCTATGACCCAGTGCTAAGGCAACAAATATGTTTTACTGACATCCCACCAAAACACAGCTAAACTACAGCATAATCTGACCAGAATTTGAGAATACTTCTGCCACTCAGTGATTGAGCCATGAGCTGAGTGCAGAGCTAGGTTTTCTTCATGACTCGAAAATGAAAGACAATGACCTCAAAGACCACAAAATCCCATAAATTCAAAGGTTAAATTTTATTCCCGTTCACTGATTCAAACTGAAATTTTTCAAGAGGGAGATAAGTGGGGGAAAAACTTAAAATTCTCATTACATCAAATGAAGATTTCATGAATCACCCTTCCCCATCAAAAAAAATAATAATAATAATATTAGAGCCTCCCTGGTGGTGCAAGGGGTTAAATTGCAGCACTATGAAGCTATCAGCAGCCACTGCAGCATAAGTTCAATCCCCAGCCAGGGAGCTGACCCATATGATGCAGCAGACCTCTCCTGTCTCACCTGCTTCTCCCTTCAGTAGTGTATTTCAGTAGATTCACCTGTTCTGCTTCTCACTCTGTCTCTGGTGAATCCTCTCACCCTCCTACACCTCTGACCTACACCCCAGCTCTTGTATGCATAAATAAATAAATCTCTTTAAAAATATATCAGAAGGATAAGAGTTGAGTTTTAATTTAATTAATTTAATTTAATTTAATAAAGCCGCACCTTAATTTTACTGTCACGTTGTCTTTTTTAATGACCAAACACAAGTGTGTACAACATTGTCTTCTTAAAGGAACTATTTTCTCAGCCCCTTGTATATCACTTAATTTGCAGTTCTCTCCTCCATTACAGTGTTTCAAAGCAGTGTGTACGGCCACATCACAGAGGTAGGGAAGATCATCTTTAATAAATTATCTTACTAGTTGTAGAGAACTTCAGAAAATATTCACCACCCGGTCCCTGAAGATGGTACATTCTACAGTCCAGCCCCAGGTCCTCCTGGCCACTGCATTCCCTTCTTGAGAGACTCTTTCATCACCTCCCCACTTGGATGGGGAGGTGATGAACTCCACTCCATTCAAACTCCACTTGGAGCCTGGGGTCGGAGAAGAAAGGTTTGGGTTCCTCGCTGCCTTCCATATCAGCAGTGGTGACAGCACTTTTAATGACTGGAAAAATTAAAAGAAGACTACTTTATGACAGATTAAAGATATAAGATTCCAGTTGGGGTGTCCACACAGTGTATAGGAACACAGCCACACTGCTGACATATATCTTCTCTGGCTGCTTTCAAGCTATGGAGCAGGCTTACACAGTCTCTGCAGAGAAGTATGGCACAAAACAGCTAAAATACTCTCTGGCCTTTCACAGACTCCTTGTCCACAGGGAAAGGTATGCCTGATACTCAAGCAGTCTGGTGAATCAGAAGTATGGATGTTATTTAGGGGAGAGAGGAACCGGGTTACTAGAAATCAAACCATGGACCACTGGATCTCATTGGTAACAACCCCAGAGGGTTCTATGAGGATCACAGGATCTCCTTCTGCAGAGATTTACGACCCAAATAGGCCTTCAGTTTAGCGATACAGGAGAATCAGGTCTGCAACATTTTCCAGCCCCTGCCACACCCATGTTCCTGGCAGTTAGCCCAAACTCCATTCAAAGTGCTTTGAAAGAATAGGCATCTGTTAACATGCATCTAACTATCTCTATATCTCAGTATTCAACAGCACAGCACAACAAATACTAACATAATCATTTTAATTAAATAAGTAACTGAAGCCACATGACAGAACATAAATTATTACACTTAGATAATACTGTTTTCATAACAAGTCACTAAAAATTAAAACATCTATGACTTTTCCCATACTTTGGCCAACATTTCAGTTGCTCTAGGTGTTCATTATTTTTACCAAACACTGCTATTAGTAACACCCTAATATGAAAATAAAACGTTTTCCCAATAAAGCAAGTCCCCCACCCACCCTCTTCCCCAATAATCTTAAAAAAATTTAAAAAGAATGGGCGCTGCAATTTGATAGAATGACCACCAGGTGGCGATAGTTCCCCTTCACAAAATGAATTTAAATCTGCTCTTTCTCATCCTTGGGGTAACTGGCCCAGCTTCACCCAGGTGTCATCGTTCCCTGGTAGGGAACAGCCAGGATAGATGGGACCTGGGTTGTTCAAGGAAATCAGATACCTCTGTGCAGCCGCCCGCCCCTGAATAGGGGGTAGGGTTTTGCTGGGCCGGGGAGCAACACAGGTCTGTTCTTTTTGCAGGACCTGGTTCAGAATGGAGGCCCTGTAGGTGCCAAGCACGGGTAAGAGGAGGCCTGTGCTAAAGAAAGAATCCGATGGTGGGCCATACCACGGACTAAGGACCATCGAAGTTATTGGGTAACTTTGGGGCCAGAGTTCTTCTACATCGGGCCAAATATCATCATCTTAGGGGGTCATGAAGTCCCTGTCAGCTGCTGTTACAGATGGAAGCTGCCACGAACAAGAGGTGTGGCTTAGGGCCACAAAACTTTATAGACTCTTCAATTCGAATTCCGTATTTTCCATCTCACAGAGTGAAAATTTGGGGTTGGGTTTCGTTTTTTGGGGTTTTTTTAACTGTTGCATTTTTTTAAGTGTATTGACATCATCAAAGTGTTTCATAAAGATTCCCAACTAATAACTTCTTCCCATGTGTTCCTCTCCTGCAAACTGTAGTGATAAAATACAGCATGTAGCTTTTACTTTATTAAGACAATAAAAATATATTGCAGAAGTGGATCTGGCTGTTTGGGTTTTAGTGATTAGTATTTGCTCATGCCTTTTCTCCCTCAGAAAATCTCATCCATAACTTGCCTCTTCTAAATTAACTATGTGGCAATGGGACTCCCAAATATCTCAAAATACTTCAACTACCAAAATATTTCAACTATCCACTGCAAAGAGGAAGTTCAGGAAGAATGTTCCACATTTTTTTTTTAAGATTTATTTATTCATGCATACAAGAACTGGGATACAGGCCAGAGTCGCAGGAGGTGAAAGGATTCACCAGAGACAGAGTGGGGAGCAGAACAAGCAGATCGATTGAAATACACTGCTAAGGGGAGCAGCAGGTGAGGCAGGAGAGGTCTGCTGCGCCTGTGGGTCCCCTCCCTGGCCAGGATCAAACTCACTCTGCTGTGCAGCAGATGCTTCACGGTGCGGCATTCAACCTGCTGCGCCACTAGGGAGGCCCTGTGACATGTCTTAATCAACTGGCCATTGCAGAAAACCCCTAAAATTTGTGACCCAGAAAATCCTGTCTAAAATCTGCCATCTAGTGTGGGTTTTCAAAAACACATATTGCTGGACACAGTAATCCTATAGTTAACCACTAATGAATGAGGAGCATTAGATTTGAAAAATTTAATAATCAAATTTATCAAAAGTAGCAAGAAATCTGGTCTACAAAATGTAGTCTTTTAAATTTTTTCAACCATTTTAAAATGTTTTAAATCATGCTCAGTCAATGGTCAGATTTGACCAGGAAACTGTGGTTTGACAACCTTGGTATAGATGGATGGGTGTGACAAGTATCAGGGAGACCAGGAGGGGCCAAAAGTGAGGAACTAAAAGACTGAATCCCAGAATCAGATTCAAAAAATCTGAATCAAAGAAAGGGAGAGGAAGATGGTATCACAGGACCTTTGCATATTCTGCTTCTCCTCACCTCCTGCCAAAGCTAATTCAATACAAACTCCACTTCCTCAAGGATGCCTCTCCCACCCCTAACTCTACCCCAGCTATATAAAGTGCCCTGGAACACTCTTATACCCCCATTTTCCACATTCATTCATGTTGTGAGCTGTTCAACAGAACAGTGACTTTAGACTCATTTTATGATTCTTTGTTGAATATCCATTTCAGCCACTTAACCATGAGCTGAGATCTAAGGACCCAAACTCTGTTCTCTTACATATTTTGCCCAAGTTCATACCCTCATGCTTAGTACAGCAGTCATTCAAAATGTATTTGTTCAGTGAATTAATGAAAGAACAAATGAATGGTGAGGAGATTGAGGAAGGCGAGGATGGAACAGACATCTAACCGTTAAGATTAAATTGCTGCAGTGTGCAATGTAAATTCTCTGTCCATTCTCCCAAGCTTTGGTAAAGCCTGGGGGCTTGGTAAAATCAAGAAGAGGAGATAGTGCCTCGTCATTATAGTCTGGGAACACAAGTTGTGGTAGAACTATTTAACTAAGCAATAAGGGGAGACCATAAGAAAACATCTCAAAGTCTCACAATCTCAGCAAGGGTGTTGAAAACGTTTGAGACAATCTTACCTAGACAGGAAGTAGAGTAGTAGACAGGAGTAGAGTGAGTATTAAAAATACAGTGACACTTCTTTCTCTCCATCTGGGATTTTACTGGGTGATTTTTTTTAAAGATTTATTTATTTATGCATACAAGACTGAGGTACAGGCCAGAGGTGTGGGGGGTGAGAAGATTCACCAGAGACAGAGTAGGGAACAGAACAGGCAGATTGATTGAAATACACTGCTGAGAGGAGCAGCAAGCGAGACAGGCAAGGTCTGCTGCACCATGTGGGTCCCCTCTCTGGCCAGGGATCAAACTCGTGCTGCAGTGACTGCAGCGGCTTCATAGTGTGGTGCTTAACCCCTTGCACCAACAAGGAGGCCCTTTACTGGGTATTTAAAGCAATTTTTGGAATTCAGACAATGAGGCTCAGATAGGGAGAGTGACTTATCAAGGCCACACACTGAATTGGAGAAGTATTCCAACCCAGCTGGATATGATCCCAAAACCCAATCACCATCATGGCACCAGGTAACCTCCGAGGTGGGTCTTAGAACAGTTAAAATCTTGCCCTGTTTAAAGGTCTGGAAGCTGAAGGAAGTGACTAGACATGAAGCATGAAGGATTTGGTAAGGCCTGGGCCAGAGATCCCAGAAAGGAAGCTTCTACTCCCAAATGTACATTTGGGGACCACCTTTATCTCTGTGAACCTTTGTAGTTGTGAGCAGCCCAAGACCAATATGAGATTCAATGATTCACTAAAAGGGTTCACATAATTCAGCAATGAGGTTAAACTCACTATTTGTTATAGTAAAAATATATATTAAAGCCAGAAAGGTGTAAAATTTAACATTCATAACCATTTAATTATATATAATATGTGGATCATTAATTCTTATGTCTCAAGAAGTTGATTGTTGAGAAAAAAACATAGCCACCTGTGAATTAAATGAGCTATATATAGCTAAATAAAAGCAACTGGAAAAGTACTAAATCATTAAAAGGGACTGTCCAGAAAATAATACCAATATGGCATGTGGGTGTTTTTTAATCATTGTATGGATGATGGTTGGGAGCAAAGGGCTTCTCTCACTACCAAATCAGCTTCCACTCCTCTGAGATTCTGGGGGGACATCCAATAGGACCCTACTCCTACAGCCCCTGCCTTGAACTTGTAAGGAGGTATTATCTTAACATCAACATCTTTCACCACTGTGAGCAGTTAAGACATCTGGGCAAGATCTGATGAAATACATCCCACCCTTCTCCAATCTAACTCCTGCTAAACACACATACCCAAGAAAAATGAGCAGAACCTAAAAGACTTGTGAGACAATATCAAGTATACCAACATATACATAATGGGAGTCCCAGAAGGAGAGAAGTAACTATCTGTGTGAAACCATGCAAATGGGAGAGTCAAAATATCAGTGGATTCTAAACTGTGTACTTAGAACTGCAACCTAGGATATGACTCAGGGAACAGGATTTATTTACAAAGGGGAGGGAGAGATAAAGAAGTTTGGAGAGAGGAAAGAGTTAGTGTTAGGGCCAGAAGCAGTAGCAAGATCAAGGTCTTGAAGTTCTCAAAGGTCAAAGTTCTTGAAGGTCTAAGGTCTCTGGAAGGATGTCTATGAAGATAGCACCATGGCAGTCAGGAACAGCAATCTAAAGTTCAGGTCAGGCAGCAGCAGGCAAAAGCACAGGGGTTAGTGCCAGAATTGTCAGATACAGGGACCAATGAGATAGCTCTTAGAGATGCTGGGCATAAAGCCAACAGTTCTTTTAGAGACACCTAGCAGAAGGCCAATGGTATTATTCAACAGGTGATGTCAGGGCCAATAGGAGGTCAGGTTTACAGAGGTGTGATGCCAGAGGATAGGAATCAGTGTTACTACCTCTCTCCAAGCTAGCCGGAGTTTGGCTTATATATTCTTCAGGGTGCTCACCTTTCAAATCTGATTGGTCCTTTTTAATTGATTGGGAACCATGGAAGCTCCAATCAGATTGGTCCATTTGCAATTCCAGCTATTTGATTGGTGCCAACCACCTGCACTATACTGAGGGTGGGCTTCATAACTGAACACTAGAGCCAAAGGGGGGTGAAGAGGGCACTTCAGTGCCAGCTATTTGATTGGCACTGGTCAAGCTCCATTCAAATTGGTCCATTTTCAAGTCCACTTTCAATCCCATGCTGATGCATTTTCACTGTGGTTGGGCTTCAAAACTGAGCATTAGGAGCTCCTTGGCACTGGTGCAAGGATGAACCTGATTGGCCCATTTACCTCAAGCCTGCACATCTGTGTTTTCCAATTAGGACTCTGGAGTCAGATATAAAGAGGAAAGGCCCAGCTCCTATCCAAACCAGAACTGCACTGAGGTCAGGGCAGGCTCATGGCCTGGAGGGCTCTGAGGACTCACAGCTGGAACTGGTCTTAGTGAGACTAGAGGCAAACTGCACCTGGCACCCCTCAGCAGAGTCAAGTTTAACAATTTAGAGGGTCCTGCTTCGTGAGGAAGACATAGTCAGAGTGAACAGTTGAAAGGGTAGAAAGAATAGATGAAGAAATAATGGTCCAAAAAAAACCCCCAGAGATGAAAGACACAACTCTACACATTGAAGACGCTCAATGAACTCCAAGTAAGATACACAGAGAAATCCACACTACAGTCATGAGTGGCTTAACAACATTTTGGTCAATGACAGTACAGCTACAACAGAGTCCTAATAAGCATGCCATATAGTTTAGGTGTATACTAGGCTGGACCATCTAGGTTTGTGTTGTTACACTCTTACGACATTTACACAGTGAAAAAAATCACCTAACTATGCATTTCTCAGAATGCACCCCATTGTTAAGGGACATATGGCTATATAAGCAAAAATACACAGACTTTCTATCTTCTGGCACCTGATATCCCATCTGAAATATTTAATAGTTCAACATTCAACATTCAAGCATCACCTGGTGGAGTCCCAGTCTAGATGAGGAGGCAGATAACTAGCAACAGCCACTGAGTTATTAAATTCAAGCTGTGGCAAGTGTTAGAAAAAATGAAACAGTGGTGGGTGATCATGTAGAGCTTCCCAAAAAGGTGCTACTGGAACTAAAAAAAAAAAAAACAAGGACTTCCTAGGCAGAGGGAACTACACATGCAAAGGACCTGGGTCAGGAGCAATTTGATGATGGGATAGGATTTGATTTGATTTGATTTTGGAAAGACTGTCCAACTAAGGCATGTCATAACCTGATACCAGTTTTTTGGTTTTTTTTTTAAGATTTATTTATTTATGCATAGAAGCACTGGGGTACAGGCCAGAGGTATAGAGGTAGGTGAGAGGATTCACCACAGAGAGCGGTGAGCAGAACAGGCAGATCATCGGAAGTACACTGCTGAGGGGAGCAGCGGGCACAGCAGGAGAGGTCTGTCGCACCACGTGGGTCCCTCCCCAGCCGGCAGCAGGGATCGAACTCGTTGCTGCAGTGGCTGCGGTTTGCTTCATAGTGCGTTACTTAACCCACTGCGCCACCAGGGAGGCCCTGATACCAGTTTTTTAAGCCCACTCCAGGTACAGTATGGAAAATGGAAGGTATGGATGAGGTGTTTCCAAGATGGCCACAGTAATAGTTCCCATCCCACATCCTCTTGCACAAGGTCCCATTACCCTCTTGACACATCTCCCACTAAGGGTTTATGCCCCTCCCCTTGAATCTGACACCCCAGGTCCATGGGAGAAGGTATGCAGTTTCTACCTCATTCACTTTTGGAACACTGGGTGGCTGTATAAGAAGCCAACCCTACCTTCACGATTTGTACAGAGATGTCCCAAATAAAGATAACACTCCGTGTAGGTACTCTCCTATAGCCTGGGCGGAGGTCTTAGCCAACAACTGGCATCAATTGCAAGATCTGTGAGTGAACCTATCTCTAGATGACTGCAGTTCCCCATTTGTTGAGACACCCCTAAGCCTCAAAATCTTTCCAAGTGAGAAATACAATGCTCTAACCAAATCCAAGGACCAGTGGGTAAGAGAAAAGACCCCGCCCTGGACAGAGCCAGGATATTCAGAGTTGGAACCGAGGAAGTAAGCCCAGAACCCTTGCCCTCCCAGCGGGAGCAACTACATCTCCCAGCATTGCTTGCTCAGGCCGCGGGAAGGGAAAAAAAAGTTTGGGCCAAGCATTCCCGGAATGCGCTTCCTGCTGGCGCGGGGCTGGGGGCGGGCGGGGAGGCCGGGGCGGGGCGGGGAGGCCGGGGGGCGGCGCGGCTGGAGCCCCGGGCGCGCACTCCGCCCGGCCCGGGCCCCAGCATGGCTGAGCCGCTGCTAAGGAAAACCTTCTCCCGCCTGCGGGGCCGGGAGAAATTACCCCGGAAAAAGTCGGACGTGAAGGAGCGCGGTGAGCTGGGGGAAGATCACCGAGGAGGGGGCGCCGAGCCCTGCCAGGTCTGGGAGGGGGTCCGGGATTCCCAAGAAGGGCCGACTAGAGGGTCAAGGAGAGCCCCGCGGAGCCCCCTTCGGATCCGGCAGGGACTGAGGGTGGGCACGGGTCCTGGAAGGAAAGGATTGGGAAGAGAGGGGACGCGGACCGTTATGTGCGCCTCGCTCAGATGCCAGCGCCGCGGGCTCCTTGGGAGGCCCGGGAGGGGGGCCTCGCCCCTGACAGGAAATGGGACAGAGATGGAGCGCCTGCAGGGTGGGGGGAAGGAGCTGGGAGGTGGTGGGAACACTGGGGCCCAGGCAGGCGAGACAGGGGCTACCCAGAGACTACAATGCTGGGGTGGGACATAGGGTTTATTCCCGCAGAAGAGGGAGGTCCGGTATCAAGCGTAGAAACCACCTCCATCCCCCTCCCACCTACAACCACTAACTGCAACTGCGCTATAGGTAGGTATCCCCAGGAAACCGTCTCCTTTGTACAGATGGGGAAACTGAGGTACAAAGCACTTGGGTAATTTGCCCAGGGTCAGTGAAGTGCTTTAAACAGCTCTTTGGATTATGCTACAATCCAGACCCCTGAGACTTAGTCTGGGTTGGGGAAGGAGGGTTAACCAAAGGTGACCAAAGGAGAGGTAAATGGGCAAGCAAGAAAAGATTTGAAAAAAATTGGAACTGTACAGAACAGGAAGTCTCAGGAAGGAATGAGTTAAAAGGAGGCAGGCCAGACCACTCATGGATCTGACCCAATCCTTACCAGAGATTCCCAAGATTCCCAGAACAGAGATGGGACAGGGTGCCCACGCACAAGCAAATAAACAGGAAACAGCCCAGGATGTCAGAGAAGGGAATAAGCAAAAGGAAGGCCTCAAGGCATTGATCGTGGAGGTCTGGCCTGGACTGAGAAACAGGGCACATCCCAGGAGGGGGGCAGAGTTTGGAAGGGGGTCAGGGGTGATGTTCTCCATGGAAGTCACTGTCACGCCTGCTCCTGTCTTCCAAGCCAGCAGGCTTGCTTCCACTGTGACTGTGGGCTTGACCACGACATGGAAGCACTTCCTACACTGAGCTTCCTAAAGCCTCCTGGGAGGGAGGCACTGAATTCCCCATTTCACAGGGGTACATTGAGGCCCAGAGATGAGGATCTACTTGCCCAAAGCCACACACACACACACACACACACACACACACACACACACACACACACACACACACACACACACACACCCTCTCCAGGCTGGAAAGTGGAAGTGTCCCATGGGACATCAGAACTAAAGGGATGAGCTCTGTGCTAGGGACTGATAAGACTGCTGGCCTGTGCCGCCCATTCCAAACATGCGGAGTAAGTGCAGGTGCTGAGCACACCCTCATCCAAGTCCCTGTGGGAGATGGGAGGAATAGAGCCCTGGGCTGGGAGACAGAGGGGCTGGGTCTCATTCCCCTTACTCTCCACCAGGACGCCCAGCCCAGCACCCAGAGCCCAGTCCTCTGGAGCCAGAGCCCCAGGTTCTTGAAGGGTCGAAGGCTGGAGCAGAGGGATCCTCCAGCCCTGAGGCATCTCGGAGTCCAGGTCGGGGGGCCTACCTGCAGAGCCTGGAGCCCAGCAGTCGCAGATGGGTGTTGAGTGGGGCCAAACCACCTGAAGAGGCTTCTTTGGGGCCCAGAACACCTGGCAGCGGGGAGCCTGCAGGTGAAATCTGGTATAACCCCATCCCTGAGGAAGACCCCAGACCCCTGGCACCTGAGCTCCAAAGGCCGCAGTCAGGCTCAAGTGAACCAGAGGGTGCCGCCCCACAAGGTGAGCACATCACACCCTAGCGCCCAGTTTGAGCAGAAGGCTCACCCCTGCCCCAAGCCCAGATCCTAAGGTCTGCTATCCCTGACAGGTGCGACCCCTGCCAGCTCCCCTACCAAAGCCTCCCGCACCAAGTCTCCCGGACCTGCCAGGCGCCTCTCCATGAAGATGAAAAAGCTGCCTGAGCTACGGCGCCGTCTGAGCCTGCGGAGCACCCGTGCTGGCCGAGAGCGAGAGCGAGCAGCCCCCACGGGCTCCGTCATCAGCCGTTACCACCTGGACAGCAGCGTCGGGACCCCAGGGAGGGCGGCTGTGGCAGGGGGCGCGCGGGGCCCGCCGCCAGGTTACCTCAGCGATGGCGATTCGCCTGAGCGCCCAGGGGGGCCCCCGTCGCCCACCGCCTTTCGGCCCTACGAGGTGGGCCCAGCGGCCCCAGCACCCCCAGCCGCACTGTGGGGCCGCCTCAGCCTGCACCTGTACGGACTGGGGGGTCTGCGGCCGGCGCCCGGGGCCACCCCGCGAGATCTCTACTGCCTGCTGCAGGTGGATGGAGTGGCCCGAGCGCGCACAGGGCCGCTGCGTGGGGGAACGGACTTCTTGCGGCTGGACCATACATTCCACTTGGAGCTCGAAGCTGCCCGGTTACTACGGGCCCTGGTTCTGGCATGGGATCCTGGCGTGCGCCGGCACCGACCCTGCGCCCAGGGCACTGTGCTGCTACCCACGGTCTTCCGAGGTAGGTGCCTGACTGAGGGGAGGAAAGGTCGGCGACGCGATCAGAAGTCAGGGCTCCCCCAGCTCCCTGACTGCCTAGGGTACCAAGCCTGGGTTGGGGGTGTGGCTTGGAGGGGTGTGGCTTGGAGGGTCTGGAGCACTGAGCCTGTTGCCGCAGATCCACTTCGGTTCCCTTGTGTCTTCAGGGTGTGAAGCCCAGCAGCTGGCGGTGCGCCTTGAGCCCCAGGGGCTGCTGTATGCCAAGCTGACCCTGTCAGAGCAGCGGGAAGTACCGGGCACAGTGGAGCCAAGGGTCTTCGGGCTACCCCTGCCACTGCTGGTGGAGCGGGAGCAGCCCCCAGGCCAGGTGCCCCTCATCATCCAGAAGTGTGTTGGGCAGATTGAGCGCAGAGGGCTGCGGGTGAGCCCCTTTCCCCATCCCAGACCTGAGATCCACTCCACAGGGCACTTCCAGGGTACACATTCTAGGCCTACCTCCCATTCCCATTCCTCCTAAGCTGGGGGGGTGGGAGGGACACTCCTAGTTCCAGCCTAGACAAGGGGAGTGTCCCTACACTGAAGCACCCTATCCAAAATCCATAGATCATCCATCCATTTGGTAACATAGAATCCCTGCTAGAGCTCAGTCTGATGGAGGGAAAGACATGACTCCAGTAACTCAAAAATGTAGAACTATTTGGCTGGGACAAAAGATTAGAAGCCTGGAGAGCTTAAAGCAAAACATGACCTGGCTAAGGTCATGCTACTTCCTGAAGGAAGTAGCAAGTGAACTGAGGAGTCAGTGGGTTTTTTTGTTTTTATTTTGTTTTGTTTTTGTTTTGAGTCAAAGAAAGTGGGTACCAGGATGAGCAATCAGAGCAAGGGCTTACAGAACCAGGTTGGGTCCCCATGACAAAGGAGCAGGAAGGCAGGCAGTGAGGCTACAGTCAGCCCCCAGCCTCTCAGCCCACAGTTTCAACAGACACTCTGGCCCAGACCTCAGTCCCCACCTCCCTAAGCCCTGATCAATCCATGGCCCCATGGAGAAGACATCCCCTCTCCACCCTCATCTCCAGGTGGTGGGGCTTTACCGTCTGTGTGGCTCAGCAGCTGTGAAGAAAGAGCTTCGGGATGCCTTTGAGCAGGACAGTGCAGCCGTCTGCCTCTCTGAGGACCTGTACCCTGATATCAATGTCATCACTGGTCAGCCTGCCCCTCTTCTCCTATCTGCTCACCCCCCATTTAACCTTCACCTCAAGGCAGTCCCTGGGTCCCTGTGGACGCAGGCTGTCTGGCCTTGTTTTCACTCTCCTACACTTATACTCCTCCTCCCCATTCCGAGCCCGGTGACCCCTCCAGCCTCTGAACCTAGAGGTGTCCTGACCAGAGTGGGCCCTGTGTCTGCAGGCATCCTCAAGGATTATCTTCGGGAGTTGCCCACCCCACTCATCACCCAGCCCCTCTATCAGGTGGTGCTGGAGGCCATGGCCCGACAGCCCCCGAGCAGGGCTCCCCCTAGCACTGAGAGCACAAGGGATCTCCTCAGCTGCTTGCCAGATGTGGAGAAGGTGAGTTGGGCCTGGGGGGAACCAACGAGGCTCAGAGTGGGCTGATTCTACTAGACTGCTTCACCATGCTTGACCATACCTTGGCTCTGAGTTTTGTGGCATTATTACAACCCTAGAAAGTAGGTGCAATTACTATCCCCATCCATAGATATGGAAACAGACCCAGAGCAGTTGAGCTGCCCAAGTTTGCACAGCCAGAAGGTATCAAGAACACAGACTCTATTTGTCAAACTACCATAAGGGAGGGTCCTGGCTGTGGTATCATGGACAAGTCCCAATCCTTCCTGTATACCCTCATCTATATAAAATGGGATTAATGTTAGTACCACCTCCAAACAGAGGAGTAGGTTCAAGTCCAAGTTACACCATTCCAAAGCTGAGGTGCCTTTGGCCTCAGTCCCCTCCAGCAAAATGGGATCATAACACTAATACCTAATAGTTAAGTCTTAACTTAGCCATCTCCCAGCTACTAGATTTGGGACCACGCTCTGCCACTGCAGCCTCCCTCAGATGCGAAAGGAGATCCATTTTATCCATCTTTGCCCTTCCAACCCTCTCCTATCAGGCCACGCTGACGCTTCTCCTGGACCACCTGCGCCTTGTCTCATCCTTCCACGTCCACAACCGCATGACTCCGCAGAATCTGGCAGTGTGCTTTGGTCCCGTGCTACTGCCGGCACGCCAAGCACCCACCAGATCCCGCATCCGCGGCTCAGGCTCGGGCATCACCAACGCAGTAGACTTCAAGCGCCACATCGAGGTGCTGCATTACCTGCTGCAGGCCTGGCCAGGTGAGCTTGCCCCCGCCCCCGCCCCGCTCAGATGCTTTCTCCAGCGGCCAATCAGAGCTTCGTATTTCAGGAAAGCCACGCCTTCCCGTCGGTGTAATTGGTACCTGGTTGCTAAGGCAACCAGTTCAGAGTCAGCCAATCCAAGCTTGAATCGGTCGGAGGCCCCGCCTCTCGACATGCCAATCAGAGCTGGTTGCCTAAGCAACGAATTCCGTCCACTTCAATAAAATCCCGATCTGGTCCAAGGCCTTGCCTTTCGCCAGGCCAATCAGAGGACTGGTCACGTGAACAGCCAATCAGAGGGAGGTCTGGTCGCCTCCGTTGCGCGTGCGTCATACGAGCCCTCCCTTCCACACCCCCCTAGATCCTCGTAGGTCTCCAGAGGTTCCAAACCTCGCACCATATCTGCGGCCCAAACGACAGCAATCGCTGCACTTGCCGATAGCGGGTTCTGAAGTAGTGACTCGGTCCCGCGGCCGAAGTGGCCCCGAAAGTCCCCCAAGCAACCGCTACGCCGGCGACTGGAGCGTCTGTGGGCGGGACTTCCTACCCTGTGGGCGGAACTTCCTGTCCGGGCCAGACTACGACCGCGTGACTGGCAGCGATAGCGACGACGAGGATGAGGACGAGGACACCGTCGAGCCTACTGGTGCCGCTGACTTCGAGGACGAATTCGATGCGCCTTTCAACCCGCACCTAAATCTCAAAGACTTCGACGCCCTCATCCTGGACCTAGAGAGAGAGCTCTCCAAGCAGATCAACGTGTGCCTCTAAGCCGGGCGGGGCAGGACCACGGTTCCTAAAGGGCCCCCCAGGCTTTTGGTGTCTAAGGCGGTGCCCTAAGGACAGAAGGGGACAAGACCTGTCACTCTGGCCTAGTTCCTGGTAGATGGGCATTACCGGTGGCCGAGCAGGTGGCCGAGCAGGTGGCCGAGCATCATTGCTCGCTTCCAGTTTTTAGTATCTGGCCCTGGTTGCAAAGGACAGGATTTTCTGGGACCAGCTCTTGTAGCCATTTTTTCTGAGTACTAAGGGTTTCTTCCCTTGCTACCAAAAAGCAGCGCTTCCGCTTGCTAAGCTGGCCTCTCTTGCCTCCCCTTAACTAGGGAATCAGTTACTGTGAGCATCACCCTGGGGTGGTGAGACAACATACCCCCAGTCTGTCCTCTTGCTGCTGCCAACCAAATCAGTATTAGCTTTGAGCACCACACTCTGCTTCTCCCTCCCTTGGGGGACCCAAGGAATACCATGAGGTATCCTTTGGGTCAGAGTGGGGGGCAGCCCCTATTCTGAATTCCGGCTAGATAGGGACAGCCTGGAAAACCCCACAGTTACCTCAAACCATACGGAGAAAGCAGAGTCTGGCCCATCCCCACCTCCCATTTTACCTTCCTATCCCTGAAAAAAATTGAGCACTTATAAGACCTCCCTTTTGGAGGGGCCCCACCTGAAGTGTCAGGTTGGGGGCACTTTGGTACGGAACATATTTATTGCCTCCGTGCATGTGTCTGTGTGTGAGGGCTAGTGTGCATGAACATGTCTGGGGCAGGCATATGGGGCTTTGAGGGACCACATGGGGGTAGAGTTCACAAGGCCCAGGCACCCTGAAATAATAAGTTGTCCCCAGAGATCCAGTGAGAGAGTAGGATCCCCTCTGTAGCCCCCTCCTTCCCTCACTTCCATCTCTGTGGACAATAAATCAATATGCACAGGTTCTGGATGAGTAATTGGGCCCACATGGACCACAGGTGGTTTATTCAGCATGTAGAGTCGGGGAAAAGAGCACAGTTGGGCCCACAAAGAAGTCCCAAGAGTGTTCCAGCTTTTGCCAGAGAGCCAATCTGAGCCCCTTCCTCTCCTCAGAGGGTTGTAGAGTCACTGGGCCTCATGGAAGAAACCCAAAGCAGGCAAGAATGAGACTTCAAACCAGCTAGGCACAGTCCAGGTGTTGGGGGAAAGAGATCCAAGGGCGCTAACCCTTGAAGCCCTATATGGAAATGGCACCATCACGAAAGTCTGTCCTCCCAATAAGGATGTTGACCACCACGGGGTGGCCATCTCGGCACTGCTGCTGGGCATCATGCAGTACCTTGACCACCTGATCTTCATTCTCCCGTGAAATCAGCAAGCCTTGGGCTCCCAAACCCATAGCCGCCTTATGATAATCTAAAAGAGGAGATCAAGTAAGATAGTAGAGGGAAGCCAGCCCATACAGCCACCCCAGGAGAGGAACAGAAGTCCTGCCAGACCTGAAACAGCTTCCCCTACAGCCCCACTGCACCCAGGTTCCTCACCAGTGTAGGCCAAGCCACAGGCCACATTGCTGCCCAGGTTGGGCACCTGCTCCCGAGAAATCTGGGTCCAGCCAGCATCATTCCCTATCAAGGCCATCACTGGGATCTGCAGGAAGAGGGTAAGGCCAAGCCACAGCTTCAGCCCCACAGGTTGGTCACCCCAAGGATGGAAAAAAGGACAAGAGCTCTGACATACAGAAGCTCTATCCCCAGGCTACCCACCCCTGACAACATGCCCCAGAATCCCAGGCTCTAAGGCTCCCTTGGGGCTATTAAATTACCTTGTGTCTGACGAAGGTGTCAAATTCAATGAGGCTATAACCAAAGGCTCCATCCCCAAAGAGACACCAGACCTAAGGACCAAAAATGGCTGGGGTGGTTCATGGCCCAGAAAGGAGCAAGACTTGTCTCCAGGTCCCCAACTTACCTCAGCATCTGGTCGACACAGTTTGGCCCCAAGTGCAAATCCTGCACCAACCCCCAGTGTCCCAAAGGCCCCTAGAAGAACCAAGAGCAAGTGACTGAAGGAATCTATATAGTGCAAGCTACCCCTGGCATAGGCCCTTCTTACCAGGATCCAGCCAGCATAGGGGACCACGAGGTTTCACCAGGTGGGCAGCAGTGCCCACGAAGTCCCCACCGTCAACCACCAGAACCGAGTTGTCAGGCAGAGTCTCCTCCACCAGCTGCAGCACCCGCACTGGGTTCAGATGCTGGGCTACAGGCATTGCTGCCTTCTCCCTGTACAGGGGTGGAACAGCTCAGCAGGGGTGGCAGAGAGCTTAACAGGAACCCACACCACCCCACAGTCACTCCCCTTGGGCCCCACCGAAAGGTCTGCTCCTTCTGCCGGTCAGCTTGTCTCAACTCTTCTGCCCAGTCCGAGGCCCATATCTGGCCCCTAAGGCCCTCTACCAGCTTCACCACAAAGGAGCCCACATCTCCTGGGGAAGAAAGAGGGCACAGTTTCAGAAAGGGGCCGCCTCCTGTCCTTCCAACACCAAAGACCCAAAAGACAGCAGAAGTCACCAGCAGCAGCCCAGCAGGAGGTAGGCCGGGGTCTCTCCTGGAGCAAAATGAGTGAAACACCCCAGAGCCAGCTGGAACCAGGGGAGGCAGTGCGCAGGAGAAGAGCAGATAAAGCCAGAGGGAACACAGGAAACCAAGCCAGCCTCACCACCTACATCTCCCTCACACACATCAGGCACGCCTGCCACTTACTCCTCTGGAACACACCACTGGTCACAGCTCCACCCCAAACATGTCTTTACAACCCAGTCATATGGAGTAAACAAATAAATGAGCTGCTGATGTGCTCATCATATGCACTTTGGAAATGATCACACAGCTCAGAGAAGTTGAGTTGCTAATCCCTGTCCACCCCACTCCAGAGGATGTCCTGGGCCCTTTATCGCACCCTGCTACACTGAACCTTTTCATCAAACACAACAATGCAATCTCTCAGTTTCACACATGAGTCTTGGTCATCTACAACAGCATACAGCCAACATTCTTGGGAGGATGGGCAGAGCAGAGCACAAGGAGTGGACCAAGAAGTGAGCTCTCTGTCCTAAGGGCAGCGGGAAGGGTATGCAGCCAGAGCACATGACTGAATGCACGTTCCATCGAGTGCATACCCCACTTGTTCATCCAGCAGCACTGATCAATCTAAGCACTAAATACGCCTCTGGCTGACTAGGCGCCCCCTGAGGCAGGGTCCAGACCATGTCCAGACCTGCTGCAGCAGAGGCCAACAGAAGAGGGACCAGGAAGAGCACAGACATGAAGGGAGGCATTGGAGGCTCACCATGCACCGCTTCGTGGGGTTTCCAGAACATGTCTGAGTTTAACAACATGTCTTTCCGGTTCCGGTTGACAATGATGATCTTGCTGCTGCGGTTGAGGACACGGCCATATGACAGGCGGAAGTCACACACAATTCCTGGGTGGACAATAGGGTCTCAGTGGACAGAGCACCAATGGGCCAAGAGCTCCCTTACTTTATCCACCATGGCAGACTGAATACAAAAGGTCCTTATTTTCAGCTCTTCCTGTACCTGCGCCATCTTCAATGGCTTTGAAGCTCCCTACTCCTCAAATCTAAGCTGATCTCGGGATGTGATTGGCCTGCAGAATATGGGAGGAGTGATGAAGTGCAGAGACCTTGGTTTCCAGGAGTCTTGCAGCTTCCACTCTCTCTTAAAAAACATGTTCCCTAACCCCATTTACTTCTCATTCTCCACCAACTGAATCAGCCAGGCTAGCCCTCTGGATGCTAAGACATCTGGGTCTCACCATGACTGAATAGAGAATCCCCTTATGCCAGCTGAAATTGTGTTGTACCAGCCTACAGCCGGTCACCCCACAAGTTCACAGGAGAATCCCACATGGACCTGTACAGCTGCCTTCCTGCCTCCCCAGTGCAGACCCATAAATGAGCCAGCAGAACTACCATCTAGTTGGGGGGGAGGGGGGTTTTGAGAAATGAAAAGTGCATTTCCAGCTGTGGGGTTTGGGAGGTTGTTACACAGCAGTAGCTAACAAATACAGTTCTAATGTATATGTGGGGATTGGAAAGCACTTGACATCACAGTATACGCACCATATAAATTATGTTCATAAAGTACCAAGGGTACCGACTGAGAGTACCTTTCAGAAACCGGCCATAGCACACAACGGCACTTGGTCACAGCTCCTCTGCACTACAGCCATGGGCTGGTACAAAACCCTTGAAAGGGGAAGGGAAGCCTAGCAGTGAGAAGGCAGGTGACTATGAGGGTGGGCTGCCAGCAAGGACCTAACCTGGAGGGCCATCTTAGCAGGGTGAAGGGATGCAGGGAAAGGAGTGGGGAGAGGCCAAGGCCCACCTGCCAGGATGACGACATCAGCCTTCTTCAGGGCAGAGCTACGGTTCTGCCGGATGTGGAGAGGGTGGTTGCAGCCCAGCAGCCCCCGTGCCATCCCCCCCAGGAAGCAGGGGATGCCCAAGGTCTCCACAGCAGTCCTGGGGAGGTAAGGAGGTAGGCAGAGCAGAGGTGAGTGTGGCCAAGGACCTGCCCCCTCTCCACTGGGCACCAGGCGACCAGGTACCAGGAGCTGAGGATAAGGATGGAGCTAAGGCTTCTCACCGAAGCTTGTCACCAGATATTGGCGGCAGCATGGCCTGGCTCCCCAGCAACAGGAGGGGCTTTTTGGCCCGGCTCAAGATCTCCACGCAGCGCTGAACCTGGGGTGAGAAGCGGCCTCAAAGCACAAACCCTAAGTCACCATTATCTCCCAAGATCACAACCCCACTCTCTCACAGGAGGGGCAGCCAAGATCTCACTCATGCAAGAGAATCCATCCTGCAGAGGGGGAGGGGTCGGTGGGAGAGGAGGACTACTCCTGGATCAGGGAAGAGAGGCAATAGGCAATTCACCTGCTGAGGAGGTGCCTGGGGAATGTCCAAAGGCAGAGGCCCCACAGGCCAGGGCTCCCAGGCTCCTGCAAAGAGGTTGGCCAGGTAGTTTTCTAAGTACCTGTGAGTGAAAAAGGAAGGAGCAATTATTAGAAGTAATCACTAGGGTTCCAAGAACTGCAAGAAAAGAGGGGCCAGGAGGGTAAGGGGACAGGCACTGGGTAGATGGGCAACAACAAAGAGCCAGACAACCCCTGTGCCTGTTTTCCCCTCTGAAGTTTCTGGTGATCACCCCAACCTGACAGACCCTCAGAAACAAGAGATGCAGGTGTGGAGCGCCAGGGTCAAGACTATAGCAAGGCCAGGATCAATTCTCCCTCCTATTCATGGCAGACATGGGCTCCAGTCTTTGCAGGACCTTGAAGCCACAATAATAAAAGCTGCTCAGCCCTGCCCTTAAGGAACACCCAACCAGACCAAAAACAAGAACACATGGGAGGAAGCCACAGGAGCCAGAAGCCTCTCTTATCTTTTAAGAAGGGGTCAAGAGTGCAGAGAATAAAAAGAAGCAAGAAATGGAGCCAACATGGAAAGAAACAGCAAGAGAAGAGTCAGTCTTGCAGGGGCTAAGGAGGGGCAGCCCAAGAGAGGAGAGGATAAAGGGAGAAGAAGGGGCAGGATCAGGGAAGAAATGGCTGCCAAGGGCCACAGAACGAAATCATTTAAAAGTTTAGCCTGCCACGTCCAGAGTGTTCAGGATCCCCCTAAACCTCCCTCTATAGTTCTGGTTCCCTGTCCACATTGGAGGAAGCACAGGAGACGTGTTGCCTGAAACCTGAGGTGACACTGGACTCGTCCCTGTTTTCATTCATGGGAGTAATGGGTAATTCTTTTATATTTGAGCATTCTGCACTGTTAGAATGATCTCGTTTCATTTTTCACGGAATCTTAGTCTGAAGAGAATAGCAGACACCATTCATCTACTTTAAAGATAAGGAAACTGAAGCTAAGAAAGTCTTAGTGATTAAGTCAAATTGTTATGCTGTGTTAATTACACATACATAAAACTGGGGGAAAGGGAGAGAAATTAATATTTATCCATTTCCTCAGGGTGGACACAGCTAGTTAGCATTAATCCTGGGATTTAAACACATTTCCCTGAGTTTTCCTTTCGTTCACTACTCTGTGGGTAAAGCAATGAAGGTTCCTCCATCAACAAACTGAAGCGTGCCATCAACAAACTGGATGACTTCACGTTAGTCATTCAGCCTCAAATGGTCTCACCTTCCTCATCTATGAAATGGGTATAATGACAACTCACTGTCTTCAGACTCCAAGAATTGTCAGATAAAACATGTGAGCAAGACTGCTCTCCCTAGGCTGGACCTTCTCGCATACCACGGGCACAAGGCGCTGTCTGTATTGTTCATCAATGGCACCCTAAGTCACACAGCAGCACTGGCAGGAGTAGAGGGAGCAGAGGGCAAGGATAAGCAAAAGGGACAGAAGGGAAGGAAGAGGAAGAGAAGGATCAATTCTTCCTCCTAGACTATACAGTCAGAAACATCCCTTTCTCATACCTCAACTCGGCTGTGCCCCTACCTGGGATACATTTCTATCTCCTCATCTGAAAGAACCCTCTGCCCTCTGCCCTGCAACAGTAGCTCTTCCAGAAAAACTTCCAACTGCCCAGAGCAGTCCCTGCCCCATCAAAGAACTCAGTCTCTCAGCACTCGAAATCTGGAGTGAGCTATACCCACCTGACCCTTATCCTGACCTGACAGAGGTCTCGGCACCCAATAGCTATCACCAGACCCAGGCCACCTCACCTCTCATTCCAGTAGCTACTACAGCTCCTCCCTGGTGTCCCAGTTTCCACCTAACCCCAGAGTTCATTCTCCAGCATTAGCCAGAGGTAACGTAAGAAAACTCCGAATCAGGACATCCCAAGCACCTGCTAACATCCTGCAGTGCTTCATGATGCAGATCAAATTAAAAACAAAACCCCAGGTTCAGCTTGTGGATCCTGAGGGCTGCTCTGAACACAGCCCTGCGTCTGCCCCCTTTGCTCACCTGCTGCCACTGTGTGGACCACTTTGCTTTCCCAACCTACCATGTTTATTCCTGCTTCACGGTCTTTGCATGTGCTATTCCCTCTACCTGGAATGCTCTTCCCATGGCTGGCTCCTCTCAGTTGATGTACAAGTCAATGAAAGAGACAAGGAGTAAACAGGTGATGGCAGGAGGCTGCAGGAGAGCAGGGAATGGGCGGGGTATGGTGGAAGTAGGGGTACTCACCAGTAAACCACTTGACCTAAAAGGCCTTTGGGTGGCTTGGCTGGCACCATCTCCTTCCGGACCATGAAATAGGGGTACAGCACATCAATGGGTAGCTCCACAAACACAGGGCCTATAAGAGCAGAGAGGACCCTGAGCCCACGGCGTCTCCTCACCCACAGGCACTAGGGCCAGACCACTGCCCAGAGGCCAACCCCTACCTGGAGTGCCTGACTGGGCAGCAGCCATCGCGGTCCTCAGGGTGGGCACGATGTCCCGCACCCTCCGCACGGATGCGCAGAACTTGCAGAGAGGCCGGAACAGGGATATGTGATCAATGGCCTGAAGTGCACCCCGGTTCTGATGGGGACAGGAGTCCAGAGTCAATGCATGAGCCCTTCAGGTGTCCCAGCAACCCCCACCCCACCGCTGCCTCAGGACAGGGTACCTGCAGCAGAGTGCTAGCAGCACCACCCAGAAGCAGCACTGGGGACTGAGCTATCTGAGCATTCTTCACTGCAGTCACCGTGTTGGTGAGTCCTGGTCCTGCCGTCACCACTGCCACACCCACAGTCCCTGGAACAGAGACCCCATCACAGTTGTGCCCATCCTCCTGTCAACCCACTCCCAAGAAAAAACCCTGCCTCTCAAAGCACCCATCCTGTCTCGCCAGCCCCCAGGCCTCTCCTCTCTACCCTTACCAGTCAGGCGGGCCACAGCATCAGCAGCAAAAACAGCCGTGACTTCATGGCGTGTGTCCACCACGCGGATGCCCAGCTTCTCACAGGCTACCAGCACTGGCGAAATGTGCCCACCAACCAGTGTGAAGAGGAACCGCACACCATGGGCCTTCAGCACAGCTGCCACATTCTCCCCACCATGCCGGATGCTTGCCTTGTCCACCTGGGCCCAAAGAGGAGCAGGAGCAAGACTGTCAAGGGTACCAAAGTAGGTGGGGAGAAGGGTGATCCCCCTCCCCCCAGAAGGAGGGATGGAGCCAGGTGGTGTTGGTTAAGTACATGTTACATACCCAGCCCACAACAAGGCGTATCATCTTATCAGCTCTCTTGTCATTATATCCTTTTCAGCTAAGGTGACCAGCCTTGTGCGTAAAAGATTCAAAGTCCCATAGAATCAATGCTCTGAAGTGCCTACTTTGTTATATTTCACACCTCAGGCTATGGTTGGGCAATCAGATAGAGAAAAGAGGAAGGTAGACCAGGGGAGTCTGGCTAGAGGTCATCTGTTGGGATTCCAGAACTGTCTGTCCTTCAGTATTAAAGTGCTGACCCCACCTGACACCCTCCCACTCACTGGGTCAGGTCCAGTAGACATGTGCCAGCGACCATGTGTCTGGCATAGAACAACCTGCTAGCACAGCCTATGCTGGGTTCATCCAGCACCAGATTCCTCACAGCCCCCCACAACAACGGCCTTTGACTTGAACTCCACAAGTCTTCAAGGCTAGTAGAGTTGCTCCAGGTTAGGAGAGGAAAAGCTTAAGAAAAAGTTGAAGAAGAAAGAGGGGATCCATTAAGGTTGATCTCCACTAAGGAAGAAAGGACAGGGGAGAAGTCAAAGTCATTCCAAACTAGGAGGACTGGGGAGCAGGTCTGGGAAACAATGACACTCAGAGTTGCCAAGTAGTTCAGTGCAAGATCCATGGTCACATCTTCCCCAAAGGTCATCTACAGTAAGCTACCACACAACATCTCCAGGTCTGTTCCCTCTTTTAGAAAATAACGACAAAATCAAGACCTATTCAGGAATGTACTGAGGAGTACATATAAAATCCTTCTAAAGCACTGAGCTCAGTGGAGAGCCACTGTCACAAAATTGTTACAATGATTTCCTCTGCTGCCTGCCTTTGACCCATCCTGACCCTACCCAGTTAAAAGGGTATTACAGTGTGAAAAGAGCTCGAGGCCTGTAGGAATGGACTTAGGCAGGATGTTGAGTGCCATTATCTCTTACTAATGACAAAGTCCAGGACCTGTATGCAGCCTGACAATGGGGAGAGGCCCTCTGTATTAGACAGGCCTCCCTTTCCCCAACGGAAAGGTGCTTGGGCGGGAAGGTGCACCGGGAGACCGCTCCTTGTTTGTCCATCCCCAGCCCACTTCCCATTAAGCCCACGCACCTTGTGCATTAACTGATAGAAGAGCCCCAGGCGATGCGCGGCACCCAGCAGGGCGGCCCCTAGGGTTCCGCAGACCAGGAACATGAAGGAAGGGAAGAAGCTCCTGGCAGGGGCGGAGGCGTCGGGGGTCTCCATGTGATGGCACCTTGGGAAGAAAAGTCAGTGCCAGGACGTAGAGCGGACAGAAATGTCAACCAGAAAGCCAGTCCACTCAGCCCGAGTTCCCGGCCACGCCCCCGTCTCGACTTTCTGCGCGGCCACGCCCCTCACGTGGCCAGCACAGGGCAGGGCCACGCCTCCCGAGGACCAAGCCGGTCTCCAGGCGTCAGCCCCCATTACGCGCTCCCCACCACCCAAGATAAGGCTACAAGGCCCTGAAACGACATTTCCCACTTAGCAGTTTCTCAAAGTACGAGGAGACAGCCCCGCCTCTCTTTTAAATAAAGGTCCCGAAAAGCCCCACTGGTACGCCCCACCCACGTTACGTCATTGATGAGGCCACACCCCAGGCTAGCGAGCGCGACTCTCCCCTCAAACCAGGCCCCTTCCCGCTGGAGGAAGCCGAGCCCGAGTCTGACCCCAGGCCCCAAACCGCGGGTCCAGTTTAAATAACATCAGGATGTTCATGAGACCCCGGGGACCCTTCAATCTTCACGTGCAGGAAAATGGCGCCCACTCCAGAGGAACTCGGCGCCCTTCATATCACGTGATGTGGGCGCGAAGCCGCGCCCCTTTCACTCACTTGGATCAACGGCGTCCCGTAGTCCGGTCCGAGGTCTGTACGCAGAGCTACTGCCACGATCCGGGACTTCCTGTAAGAAACCAATCTCTACTGGCTACTTTACCGGTAGGCCCCGCCTCCCCTCTCCCGTCATTGGCTTGCACCAGGTCATGCCCCTCGGTGTCTTCCACTGGCATGGGCGGTAGGTTTTGGGCCTTATGACCCCGCCTACATTTTACATCAGCTCTGCCTTTCGCCCCTTGACGTTAACGGTGCATATAAGATCAGGGGCTCGCTCCCCAGAGTTCACCATCCTTGGTCTTTCTTGCAAGCCTGTAGGCAGCAAGCCCGTCGCTCACACCAAGCCCCGCCTCCTAGCCCTCCACAATCTTGCAAAAGCTGACGCTTACCTGAGTAGGCCCGCCCCCACTGTTGGGTCCCTACCTTGGAGGCCCTATCCCTTCCCCGACCTTTGAGATTTTGATAGCTCGGCGTAGTCCAGGGTCCACACTTTCCACCCATCTGAATTCAGAGAAGCCATATTCCAATCAGTGAAGGGGGAGTTATTCTGGTATGACAGCTCCATCCAAAGCAAATCCACTTTTATTCTGGCTCCCAGCCCTTGTCTTCTGGGATTTCCTAAGATTTAACCTCATTCTTAACTTTATCTTCTACTGGGTCACACCTAGGATTTAATTTTATCCATCTAAAAAGCGATACCTCCATTTACCCCCCACATTCTCTACCTCAGCCTCCTGTTTAGAAAAATTCCTCAAATGAGTTATTGAGGAAGTAGAGAACTAGCTGGCTAGGGAGCTGGCCTGCGAGAGCTAACTGCACGCTAGTTCTCAAGGGCTGCTTGTAAGATAGCAGACTGAAGCTGGGTGCTTGAGGGAGCAGAAAGCTGACAGGCAGAGGCTGGTAATCACAGTAGCATATAGAGGCACGCAGTAGTTTGTGGTGGCTTCACACCTCTGAGTGGCAAAGTGGGGCAATGAGGCAAACGGGGGAAAAACATCAGAACAAGGGAAGTCCCCATAAGAGATTATAAAAATAAACCTACCCCCTCCCTTGAACCCCCTCCTGCTGTAAGGAGTCTCTTCCAAGAAACCTGAACTTGCTAATCTTCAGTTCAGTGTATCGGTGATTATTCCTCAGTTGCTTGGACGCAAAAACCCACCCATTCAGCAACATTATCCATACTTGCTGCTTGAACCCACTCCAACACAATCCACTCTGAGAGTTGTTCTGCATTGTTCTAACAGTCTCCAAATTAGTACCTCTTTTTCTTGTCTCCAACCTATCAGCCCAACCCAAATTCACCAAGGGCGTACTAACAGGATAAAAGTACAAACTTCCTAGAGGGCTTTCTAGATCCAGTTAAACTCCCAGAGCAGTCATGAAATAGTGATCATTACTTTTTGTCAAGTACTAACACTGTGCTCACCTGTTAACTCATTTAACTTTTGCAAAAACCCTGTCAGGAAAATGTATTAATTAGCATTATCACATTTTGCAGTTGAGACTTCTGAGGCACTGAGGGCTCAAATTCACACAGCTTGTGATAGATGCTGCCTGGGTCCCTAAACTGGAAGCATCTCAGGAATGCTACAACCATCTGATGCTACAACCAATGCTTCCCCATGCCTGACACAGGGCGTACCTTCCGGGACCACTCACATCCTCTTGTGCTTCTACTGGGTTTTATTCTAAATGGGTTGGGAGGCTAAAGAGGATTTTAAACAACCTAAATCACACAAACCTGCATATGATCATTCATTGATCTTTTTCTGTAATAAATAAAAACTGAAAAAAAGCAAAATACCCCTCAGTAGGTAAATGGTTAAACAAAGTGGTCCATCCATATTATGGAACACCACTCAGCAATAAAAGGAGAAACTATTAAAATACAATGATTTTGATGAATGTCAAAACACTTATGCTCAGAGAACAGATTGGTGGTTGCCAGAAATGGGGGGGATGGTAGGGGAGATGAATGAAGATGGTCAAAAGGTACAAATTTCCAGTTCTAAAATAAATAAGTCCTGGTGGTATAATATACATCATGGAGCACGTACTACATTGCATATTTGAAAGTTGCTAAGAGAATAGATCTTAAAACTTTCTTCACAAGAAAAAGTTGTAACTAGGTGAGGTGATGGATGTTAAGACAATTATTGTATTTGCAATAGATATATCAAATCATACAACTTAAAATAATACAATGTTATATGTCAATTATATCTTAGTAAAACTGGGGAAAAAATTCTCTACCCGTAAGCGTAAAAAACACTGAGTCCAAGAAGCCAGTTTCAAAAGTTTGCGTACTATATGACTCCACTCACATGTATTCTCTAAGAAACAAAACCACAGTGAGGGAGGACAGATCAGAGGTTGTAGGGAGTTAACCAAAGATGTGTATGACTATAAATAAGGTAGTATAAGGGAGTTTTTTAGAGTGATGGAGCTGCTCTGTATCAGGATTATGGTGGTCGTAGCCCATGATAAAATTCACTGAGTCATACTGAAAAGTATCTACTTTACTATATGATGGTTTAAGAATAAAATTATACATATAATTCATACATATGTGTGTAAAGACTGATATTCTATATACATACACTATGTAAATATTTTTTAAAAGATATACTAGCACCAAACTGGAATTTTTTCTTTGAAATTTCAGCAAACTTGAAAGAGTATTGGGAGTGGATGGAGTTCTGTGTGTGTAATTGAAAGGTTTCTCTAGGGCCTTCCTGGTGTTGCAAGGGGGTTACATCAAAGCATAATAAAGCTGTCTGCAGCCACTGGAGAGTGAGTTTGCTCCTAGACCAGGGAGGGGAGCATGGGTGCACCATATGCTGCACCCATATGGTGCAGCAGACCTCTCCTGTCTCACCCACTGCTCCCCTCAGCAGTATATTTCAGTCAACCCACCTATTCTGTGCCCCACTCTGCTTTTGGTGAATCCTCTTACCCCCGCACCTCTGGCCCAGTTCTTGTATGCATAAAAAAATAAATCTTAAAAAAAGAAAGAAAGAAAGGTTTCTCTAATGCTGCTTGCCAGAAGTGAAGCAATTTGCATTTTAGAAAACAATAAATTTACCAAACCTTCATATCCTTATCAAGCCTTCTTTTTATGGATTTCAGAAAAAATGTAGTCTACACATGACAGTGAAGAAAAATGAAGGATCATTAGTGTTAATTCCTGTTTAGTGATTCTGACAGAGAAGGGAAGGGACCTTCCCATTTCTCAGCGAGTGGTTCAGAGCTACCTGGGCTCCCAGATTTCCAAAGCCTGGCTCCATGAGTATAAGGTGGCCAGTCTGTACTTATAAATGGTAAGGCCCTCTTTGAGAAGGAGCCCAAAGCATCCAGGACTCCTTCTCAACTGTGAGGCAAGTCCTCAATCTGCGTCCATCTTCTTATCCAAAGCATCAACTGGGCCACCAACCATGCCTTACCGATTGCAAGTCACACCATGCCCCACCCGTGTATGAGGTAATGCCTAACTAGGAGAAGTGGAAGGGAACCCACATCTCCAACTACCCAAGCAGAGAAATGAAAGTCCACCAGTAAAAGTAAAAGTCCAGAGAAACCTCCAAAACATTACTAAAGGAATTATTTATGAATCACCTGATTCCCCAAATTTGAAAGAAAACTGAGGCAGCCCACAAAAAATATTAACATGTGGTTAATATGAGTCTTTAAAGAGAAATTGAAATAAAACATCCTAGGATCAGCTTTATTTGTAATTGTCAAAAACTGAAAGGGGTTGAGGAGTGTCCTTCAATAGGTAAATTATTAAACATTTATATGGTACATTCATACTATGGAATCCTCTCACTGATGTAGAGGCATTTATAATACTAGATATAGTAATATATTTTATGTTATATATTTTGTTATATATAATATGCAGTATGATTATATAATAAGTATTCTATTGTAAGTTATATTTATATAATAGACAATTGATAATATGCATATTAAATTATAATATATAATTTGTAATAAATTGTCAATTATCTATCAAATAATACATTTTAAGTAACAAAAAGTATATCATCTTTATAGTTTATGTAATATAAAACTAAAGGCAATTATTATTGGTAGAGAAGTGTCTTCTCAAAACTTAGCACAATCAAAATGTGTACCTTTTTAGTCATATCCAGCAACTAAAGGAGATGATGGAATCTTCCATCCCACCCAAGAATGGGAATAAATCTTTGTGCACAGCACTACTGACAAGGGACTTATCACAAAGAGCCACAAAGAGCTGACCTGACTAAACAAAAACAAAGTAAACAATGCAGTCAAAAAATGGGCAGAAGAGCTAAAAAGACATTTCTCCAAAGAGGAAGTGCAAATGGCCAACAGGCACATGGAAAAATGCTCGACATCTCTGGTAATCAGAGAAATGCAAATCAAAACCACTATGAGATACCACCTCACCCCAGTGAGAATGGAACATATCAAAAAAAGTAGCAACAACAAATGTTGGCAAGGATGTGGAGAAAAAGGAACCCTGCACTGCTGGTGGGAATGCAAGCTGGTCCAACCACTATGGAAAGCAGTGTGGCAGTTCCTCAAAGTACTAAAAACGGAACTCCCATATGATCCAGCAATCCCACTCCTAGGAATATACCCAAAAGACACAAAAACATTGATACAAAAGAATACCTGCACCCCTATGTTTCTAGCAGCACTCTTTACAATAGGTAAGACCTGGAAACAACCTAAATACCCAAAAACAGATGATTGGATCAGGAAGATGTGATACATATACATGATGGAATACCATTCAGCAATCAAAAAAGATAAACTAGAGTCATTCGTAGAAACATGGATGGAGCTAGAAGGGATGATGCTCAGCGAAGTAAGTCAGAAGGCAAAAGAAAAATACCCGATGGTCTCACCCTGAAGAGGAATATAAGGGAACCAAATAAGCGACCAAGGAAAAGAATAAAAACAACAATAATAATAATAATTAAAAAACAACAGAAACAAAAACAAAAAGACAAGAACTAATCGAATCAGGGACAGTTCATGGGGAGGGAGGAGGAGATGGGTTGAGGGTGGAAAGAGCACAAAGGGCTGAGGTGATGGTGCACTGGTGAAATGGTGGTGGAAAATCCATGGGGACCACAATTGATGTCAAAAATATATAATTTTTTTTTAAAAAGTTGTGTCCGACACCTCTGCTGCCAATGGTAGCCTGTATCATCGTTCTGGTCAGTGGGACATGGACAGGTGGACAACCTCCACATCCACAGTGTGTCCTAAAAAGGAAAGGGCATATGCTACTTTGAGTGTTACATGTTTTCTGTAGCCTGGGGTGTAAGATTTGAGGGTCGGAGTCAAAGAAGTTACTCTGGACCCAGAGATGGAAGCCAGAATTTAATGAAAGCAGAACCAGTTTACCAGTCCAGAACCAGTGGTTTACCACCACTAGACTGGTATATGAGCAAGACATAACTTGTATCTCAGTTTTTCTTTGTTATAGTAGTAGTTAATATAAAAGTCTACACTAGAAGTGGGGTTCTGCACTAATAGAAACCTAAACTAAAGGCATTGACTTAATAATCAGGTGGTTCGAAAGAACAAAAAGATAAAGACAAATCAGAGGCACTTTATTTGGTGGGGAGGGAGAGGGACTGGGATGAAGACAGAAAGAGCACAAGAGACTGAGGTGATGGTGCACTGGTGAAATGGTTGGAGGCCACGGATAAATGGTGGAAAATTAGTGATCTGTGTTATGACATGGCAAAGCATGAAGTAAAAACCATGACGTTTTCTAAGTGCCTATTGCATCTGGAACCCTCCAGGAGGGATTGAAAGAAGCTGGATTATTTGTCATATTTGTTTGCTACTTCTTACCACTATTAATAAAGAGTAGTGGGCAAGCAGAGATGGAAGGAACCATAATTACGTTAAGGTTGTCTCTCCATGAAGAGTACAATTTAAATTGACTGAGTATTGTGACCTGGGCTCACAGGGAAGCAGTGATAAAAGTTGTGTCCTTAATGAGGCAATTTAGCAAGAGTGGCCCTTTTTCAAAAGCCTCAAAAAATGCCAAGTTTCAAGAATAGAGTTTAGGATACAAATGAGGATACAAACAAAGTTTAGAACACAGGATTCAAGGTTAAGGCTTATTGGATGGATGACTTGGAGGACATGAATGTTAGAAAAGAGAGGAGGCCAAGAGGCGTCAGACAAAGAAGGCTTTACTGAAAGTGCTTGAGGTGACTGTTCTCTGCAGGCCAAGAGTCGTGCCCCAAAATGGGAGTGGTCTTTATAGGCTTAGGCTACTGTTGGAATTATTTGTGTACACAGGGGGTCTCTTCTGCCAGAAGGGGTCTGCTGGAATTGTTTACACTGGGGGCGGGTCTGCTGGAATCCTTTACTGTTGTCAGCTTTATCTCTGATTCAGCTTATCTCCGGTTCCAAGGCACCTGGGTGTGTGCTCTCTTCCACAATGCCAAGTGAAATCAGGCAGTCACAAAACACTGTGTGATTCCACCTGGATGAGGCAAAATCATAAGACAGACATGTGGTGTTTGGGGGTGGGTGAGTGTTACCAGGGACAGAGTTTCAGTTTTGCTGATGGATGGTGCTAAAGGCTACATATTTTGACTATTTAATGCCATGGTATGCTTAATGCACATGTTAATGTATACTTAAAAATGGTGCTGATGGCCAATTTAATGTGTCTTTTGTGCAACTTTTTTAATTGGAAAGAAGGATTGTATCACAAGGCATCTTTGGTTGGGATTGCTTGCACATGGAACTCCCTGGAGATTTTTTTAAAGATGGCGTGCCTAGTACGTTTTTGTGAGCAGAAACCACAAGGCTGATCTGCAGAGTATGACTATCTGGCTTACAAAACATTGTCCAAGGTTGTCCCATGAGCAATCCCCTCCCGCAAAAATATCCAAAAGCTTTGGAAGTGACCATGGGGAACAGAGGTGAGAAGCCTTCCAGAGGTCAGTCAAGGGTCACAAGGACAATGGACAAAGAAGTTACCCATAAGGGCAGGAGTCTTCACAATTCCTTCCTAAGGAAATTTAAAATTTGCTAAGGTCCCGTGACTTCTGTGTGTTTTGCATACTCCCACGAAGGCGCTTGTATCTTTTTTTTTGTTTTACTACAGTTTCCTCTTTTGTTTTACTTTTTTTTGTTTCACTTTTTGTTTTACTACAGTTTCTTCTGCATGCAAATGAAGGTTTTTTTGTTTTTTAAGTTCGCAGGTTTTCAGACTAAGAATCCATCCCAGGGCTGGAAAAACGGATCTTTTTTTTTTTTTTTATCAGTATATCAATATATTTTATTTAATCTTTCAGCAATCCTTTAAAATATTCACTTTTTTCTGCTTTGTTTTTGTTTTTTTTTTAATTTCTTTTTTTTTTTTATTAGTTATATTTGACATCATTTGTAGTCCCCAGGGGGTACCCACCACCATTTCACCCGTGCACCATCACCTCAGTCCCT
>JAGFMF010011659.1:12057555-12084048 GCA_019455555.1 Galemys pyrenaicus | reverse complement strand
GTCCTCTACTTTTGGGCTTTTGGGTTGTTTCCAGGTCTTAGCAATTACAAATAGTGCTGCGATAAACATAGGAGTACAGGTGCTCTTTCGGATCAGTGGGAAAAACGGATCTTAAATGTTGAACTAGATGCAGTGAGAGGGTGACTCATTCCACTGTGTCCCCTGGATGAGGGTGCTGTCTGTATGAGAAGGGTGTGTGGTCTTAGACCAGTCTTTCTGGTTCTGCGCCCTAGGGAGGTGCCTTCAGATCTTTCCGCACAAAGATAACTGCAGAACAAATAAGTCCTTCTCTTGCTAATATCGGCTGCCTCCAAGAGCATAACTATTTTTAGCCTTACTTTTCACTTTTAATTATGGTAAAAGCTCCATAACACGCGATCCACCATCTTCGGCATCTGAGTATGCACTGGGCAGGGCTAATGAAGCACATTCACGTTGTAGCCGCACAACCATATGCCCCGCCGTCTCCAGAACTTGGTCGTCTTGCAAAACTGAAACTCCCTTACGTTAAATTACGACCCTCCACTCCTCCTGCGCCACACAACGGCTACCACCATTCTTCCTATCCCTGCTGATTTGGTCAGTCTCCACGCCTCATGTCAGTGAAGTCGGGCAGCGGCGGTCCTTATGTGACTGGCTTCTAGGACGTAGCAGGATGCTTAGATTCATCCGCACTGCAGCGTGTGTCTGAATTTCTTCCCTTTTTTAAAGCTGATAATATTCTGTTGTATAAGTGCAGCCATCTTGTCTATCTGTTCTTCCCTCAGCAGATACCTAGATCACTTTCATCTTTGGGCAGTTGTGAAGAATGCTGCTATTGTAACAGGGTAGTCCCAAAAAAAGGGAAAGTTCCCAAAATCCTGGTTCCGCCCTAAGTGGGTAAAGCTAAAAATAAAAAAATTTCTGCAAAAAAAAAAAAAAATAGAAAAAAAAATAGAAAAAAAATATTAAAAAAATACAAAAAAAATAAAAAATAAATAAAAAATAAATAAAAAAAATAAAAAATAGGAAAAAAATAGAAAGAAAAAATAGAAAAAAAAATAAAAAACAGCAAAAAAACCTAAATAGGGCACGTAAAGCAAAAAAACATGTAAAAAAACTGTGCTTGCTTTTTGGTCTTAAACTAGTTAAAACAAATGTAAGTAAAAAACCCGTGAAAAAGTTAACAATGGCAGCTTTCATCTTAATTTTAATTTTACTCTTTTCCTCCCAAATTTATCTAACTCTTTCTAACCCTTTTCTATAAATCTCTACTAAAAAATCCTTTAAATGTGTGCCAAATTTTTGGGCCTTGCTTTAGGCCAATCCTATTTAACTAAACTTTTACCCTCAAAAAAATAAGTAACTTTAAATACTTCACTTAATAACTATAATCTTTGTTCTTTCTTTATTGTACCCTAGTTATATTAAAGTTCCTTTCCATTAAAGGTTTTATATGTTTATCTTAATACAGCAAATAGCAAAACCCATTCAAAAAAAACAAGCTTAAAAGTTCTAAATGCTCCTCTCCCTACCCTATAACACTATGAGCATGGGTACACATATAATTCTTTGAAACCTGTTTCAGTTCCTTCAAATACAGACCCAGAAGTCAGATTGCTAGACCATGTGGTGATTGTGTGGTGTAATATGTGAGGTCGGAGGTGGAGGGGATGGGATGGGGGCGAGAAGACTGGGGATGTTTTTGAAATAATTCACCAGAGACAGAGTCGAGAACACAAATTTATTGACATTCCCTGCAAGTGAGCAGGGGGCAAGAACTGTGCGTGGGAAAAAGGATTTGGGGTTCCCTTTTTAATATAAGGATTTATTTTATTTATTTATGCATACAAGAACTGGAGTGTAGGCCAGACATGTGAGGTGGGGGGTAGAGGTGAGTGAGACATGTGGGTCAGCTCCCTGGCTGGGGATCAAACTCATATCATAAAGGTTGGCAATAAAAAAAAAAAAGGTTGGCAATAGCTTGATAGCACCCAGACTTTTAACCCCTGTGCCACCAGGAAGACCCTTGGGCTCCCTTTTATAACCTGATTTCTAGGCTTTTTCATCACTGGGGGTGCTAGTCACTGCCGTTTGCTATATGCTGGGACATCAGGTTTGGGTGGTCTTCTGCAGTGGAGGTGTCCTATCTGGTTTTGTTTGCCCACCTCTGTATTGCTTGGAATTCTTGATAGTCCCCTCTTGGTCATGTGGCCCGCGACCAGGTTCCCATAGGCATTCTGTTGGTTTCCTTATCTATTTTGTGTCTCCCAGTAGTGTTCAGCTAAATAAAGTTTTAACTCTGTCATGTGATACCCTAACAGTAATTCTATTTTTAAAATTTTGAGGACTCACCATACTGTTTTCAAAAGCAGCACTTTCAGCCCCTCCCTGGTGGCGCAGTGGGTTAAGCAACACACTATGAAGCAAACAGCACAAGTTTGATCCCTGCTGCCGGCTAGGGAGGTGACCCATATGGTGAAGACAGACCTTTCCTGCCTGGCCCGCTGCTCCCCTCAGCAGTGTGTTTTGGTCCATCTGCCTGTTCTGCCCCCTTCTCTGTTTGGTGGACTGTCTCACCTACCCGCACCTCTGACCTGTACCCCAGTGCTTGTATGCATGAATAAATAAATCATTAAAAAATAAATAAATAAATAAAATCAGCACTTTCATTTTACATTCCTACCAACAGGTGATAAGGACTCCCAATTTCTTTATATAACAGTTGTTATTTTCTGGTTCCTTTTTTATATTAATTATCCTAACTGATGTGATAATGTAATGTTTAAATCATGATTTTGCCTGACTAATTCTTTCTTAGATTTTTCCAACACTTCCCTCAGAAAAGAGATTGAGGGCCTCCCTGGTGGCGCAGTGGGTTGAGCAACGCACTATGAAGCAAACTCCAACCACTGCGGCAAGTGTTTGATCCCTGCCCCCAGCCAGGGAGGGGACCCACATGGCGAAGGCGGACCTCTCCTGCCTTGCCCCGCTGCTCCCCTCAGCAGTGTGTTTCAGTCAGTCTGCCTGTTCTGCTCCCCGCTCTGTCTCTGGTGAATCCTCTCACAGCCCTGGACTCTGGCCTGTACCCCAGCTCTTGTATGTATAAATAAATAAATCTTAAAAAAAAAAAAAGAGATAGAACAAAAATCCCATCCTACCCAAACACACACACATCAAATTCCATTTTCCGAAAGAAGGGATTAAGGCCCTCCACTCGCACTAAATGGTCACCACAAGCTATGTTTTCCGGCATGATGCTTATGTACTGTTTGTAACTGATTGGTTTCCAAAACAACACCCCAGGCTCCCGAAAGTTGTACCAACATGAAAGTGCAAAAGAAGTTTCTATAATGATCATGGCCTCCAGGGAGTGGGAGGGGCGGAGAGCAAAACAACACTTCACATAATTGATTTGGTTTAAAGCGTGGGCTGCCAGGGTCAGAAAACCCAAACGCAAGTGGGTTTAAATGATATGAATAACGTATTCTTTTATATGGCAAGAACTGTCAACAATCCAGCATTTTTTCATCTTTTCTACGACATGACTCTCAAATGTTGTATCCCAAGGCGCTATGAGGCTCCAGATATCACCTGTTCGTACAGACTCAGAGAGCGGCAAGAAAAAAAAATGTCTCTCTCAACCTTTTTTTAAATACAAGAAAACTACAGAATCCCCCTCAGCTGACCTTCCCCCCACTCTTACTGGCCATAACTGAGTCATGTACCCACTCCTGTATCACTCTCTGGCAAAAGAATAATATTTTTCTCATTGGCTTATAATAAAATTCTCAATTCTGGGGGCAGCAGGAGCCTTGCTTCCAATCATTCCCTGAAACTTAAACTAAAACAGATTTCATGGAAGACGTAAGAGAATCAAGATGTAAGAGGAAAAAATAATGGGAGTTGGATGAGTCAAGGTACACGGGAGAGAGATAAAAATGTTCTCATTTTGATACCCCATACTTATACACATCCTATATTGTTATCTATTGTCACATAAGAATACCCCAAACTTAGTAACTTAAAATCATGCATTTTAACTAGCTCACTATTTTTGTAAATTGGGAACCTGAATATGCCTTAACTGAGACCCCAACTTCATGATCTCTCATAGGCTGCAATTAAGATGTTGTCCAGGGCAGAAGCCTCATATGGAGACACAACTGGGGAAGGATCATTTTCCTAGTTCACTGTTGGTTGTAGGCTGGATTCAGTTCCTCAAGAACTGTTAGACCAAGAACCGCAGTTCCTCACTGTTGGGAAAACTTTACCCCTCCCTTTCCTGCCATGAGGCTTCTTCAACATGGAGATTTGCTCCAGCAAAACCAGCAAGGGAGAGAGATACTAGAAAGACAGAAGTCAAAATCTTTGTAACATGATTGACATGACATCCCCTCAATATTCTCACATTTTTTTGGTTAGAAGCAAATGAATCAAGAGGGAGAAATGATACGAGGTCATGAACTCTAGAGGTAGTTATCACTGGAGGCCATTGTAAAGGCTCCTTGCAATATTACCCCCTTCAGGACTCCACTTACTTCTCCAACTTTCATCTCTCCTTCTCTCCTCCTAGCGCTAGAAATGCCATGTCACCCAACTCCTTCCTCATGAACACAGTGTCAACACTGTCATGTTCCCCTGAAATACCATTAGATTGAAACTTTTTGAGTGAGTTTGTATTAGGTAATTTCTTCTGGAAGAAACTCTTCCATGAGAATTCTTAATTCAGATTTCAAACATCTCTGAGTTGCTTGTCTTACTCTAATTGCATCCTTTCCTCAAGCTCTCCTGTATTACTTAATGGATGGCAACAAACATCAGTAAAACAACCTAGAAAGGCAATTTTAGCATCTAACCTCTGTTAGAGCAAGAGTTTATTTTCCATGTCAAATAAGAAGACAGTAAAATCTCCATGAATAATCCTTTCTCAATGTTTTCACTCTGTCACAGTTCTTTTTCATCTCAGCCCCAATTTGATTGTCATTTTCATCAATTAGGACAAACATCTCTGCCAGGAGTTGAACTTGGTGCATAGCAAGATTGTCTGTATTTATTTTCAGGCATTATTACAATATGTCAGATCTTTCCTAGAATATTCAGGCACTCCTGTGGTGAACCTCACTACACCTCCACCAATATATTGCACATTCATTTTCATTCATCTCAGATACTTTCTAGTCTAACTTAAAATTCTTCTTTCACCCATTGGTTGAGAGTGTGCTGTATAATTAGTGCATGTTTGTGAAGTATTGAGTTTCCCTTTTACTAATTTCTCGTTTCATTTCACTGTGGTCAGAGAAGATACTTTGGATGGTATCAATCCATCATCACTGTTGAATTAAATAAGTCACAAAACTACAATAAGATACTGCTTCACATCTATAAGGATGACTACAATTTTAAAAACAGGAAAATAACAAGAATTGACAAAATCGACAAAAGTGAAGAAACTGGAACACTCATACACTACTAAATAGAATGGGGAAACTTGAACACACTATGGAAAATAGTGCTTTATCAAAAATGTAAACATACAATTACTTTATGGTCTAACAATTCCACATTTAAGGACATATACCAAGGAATTGAAACACTCAATTGAGACACTCAAACATAGACAAATATGAATGCTTATAACAGCACTATTCACAAGTCAAAACAGAAATTATAGAAATAACTTACCATAGAACCCACTGTAGAAATTATCCACCATAACAGATGAATAGATAATCAAAATATGCTATCTCCCTATGAATATATGGAATAGTATGACCTCTACGAAGGAGGGTAGCTGATACAAACAATACAATGCATCTTCAAAACATGCTAAGTTAGGGCAGATAAAATACGACAAAATTATGTTATTTCACTTCTATAGACTATCAAGAGGAGGCAATTCTTATTGACAAAAGTGGGTTAGAATTTGACAGGGACTGCCAATGGGGGCAGGGAAGGGTATCACTGCTGAGTGAGTAGAGAGCTGGGTTTCAGATTAGGATAATAAAAAATGTTCTGGAAATAGTGATGACGGTTGCACAAAACTGTGAATGTAATTACTGACAGGGAATGGCACTTTCATTTTTTACTATTTAAAATATATTTTAATGAAAACAGTTTCTCACCAGCTTTAAATAAAAATGATTTGCAGTCTTTAATCTGAAACTGTTACATTAGGACTTAGGTGTCTGTGGCACAGAAGGTTTAGGGGCCATCCCACCTCATATCTTAATACTCTTTTTTTTTTTAATGAGTTTATTACCCTAGTACTCTTTAGGTACCTGTTAGCCAGGTTTCCTAGGCTGAAAGTTCGTATGGCAACTTCATGGGCTTGATTCTTATCAGATGTTTAACTACTTTCAGTTTTATATTCACTGAAGTTCATTTTTATGAACTTGAAGAGTATGTGCTTTTTCTAATCCAAGCATTCTTGTTATGTCTTCTTCCTACTATGGGAAAATTATGTACTTTTTATTTGGGTAACTTTTTATTATCAGTTTAAAGGATGCTATGGATCCCCATCATATACTTTGTGATCTGGACTTGAAGGTTGAAACATTTTATCTGGAATTCATGACCTGATAAATTTGTGACAAACTCAATCTGTACAAATGAGAGAGTCCATATCTTTTATCATAGGTTGTAGTCTACCTGGAGACTATGAACTTTCCAGCACAAAACCCCTGCCATGGGTGGTGTTTTCTTTCTTTTTAATGAAGGTTGCTGTTGTTTGTTTGTTTGTTTTTGCATAGAACTGAGGTGTAGGCCAGAGATTGGGAGAGACAGATGATCTACCAGATACAGAGTGGGGAGCAGAACAGGCAAAATTACTGAAATACACTGCCTAGGGGAATAGCGGGCAAGGCAGAAGAGGTCTGTTGTGTCTTGTGGTTCAGCTCCCAGGCCCAGATCCAACTCAGGCTTCAGTAGTGATAGCACTAAGACTTAACCCCTAGGTCACCAGGGAGACCCCAAGGATTTTTGTTAGAGGCAATATTGCTAAATGTTTTAGAGGCTGAAGTCACCTCCTGAGGACAAACGGCATATATAAGTAGTTAAATTTTATGTATCATATTTTTACTACAGTATGTAATAAATCCCCTCCTTTCTTTTCTTCTGATCATATGCCCAATAATTAAAGGAAAAAATAGAATAATAACAAGGATAATTATTCAAAAGCATTTAGGCATGAGGTTCTGACAGGAAACATTAATAAAGGCAGCCTTAGGCTACTGACAAAGAAAAATAAACTACTTCCAAGTAAGAAAAAACAAAGGGATGCTGAAGTCATTCCAGTTCTTGCCGCTCACCATCTAGGAAGTGGCGCCCTCCACTGGCAATAACACAACTGCAGCCCAATTGCATCCCAAGGGAGCTAAAAGAATTAAAGACCGAAGTGTTACCAGGTAGCAGCCGGCAGGAGGAGTGGTCTCTGGCTCCCCTGCAAGTTAGTATGGCAGTACTTCCTCAGAAACCTTCTATGTAGTAGTGTGCTGCCTGGATCGTGGAATGGACCAGTTGGGTGTGAGCTATGGGTTGATTGATACCAGGACTCCGCCTCTCACCACAAGTTAGTGGTAGCAGAGCCCCTCTTGTAAATTACACTTCCTGAATTCTGGAACAGGCCAAAATTGACCAATCAGGTGCAGGATTGAAAAATGGACCAATCAGACTGTGGGGGGAGGGGGGTACCTTGAAAGTGAATATAAGGCAAGGTCAAAGGGAGCATTGGGATGGGGAGCTTATTGGGATTCAGAGCGACCTGGAGGAGCAGAAGAAGCAGCAGCACAGAGGAAGAAGGGGTCCTGAGAAGCAGCAGAGGAAGAAGAGCTCCTGCAGAGGAAGAGGAGAAGACAGTTCCAGCCTGCAAAGAAAGGAGGGAAGCCTCCAGCAGCTGCACTCTAAGGAGGGGAGAGAGACTGAAGGACTTTGTAGGGACTGGGACTCGGTCCTGGCTGTGACACTGACTGGAAAGAGCACCAAAGGCCCTGGGTCAGGTGTCTCAAAGAGCTGTTTGTTGGTGGTATAAACCAACAACTCACAAGAGCTATAACACTGGAACACCACCTCTGCAGGCCTGTAGTGGTCTTGCTACTGGACAGTGCTGCCTAGAACTGGTGACCGGTGACTGCCAACACTGATGCTGTCCAGATGAAGCAGCCAGCCTCTTGTGGATATGTAAGTGTTCTTGTTTCCCCTTGTTTGTAAATAAACCCCATGTCTGTTGTCCCTGTAGCCTGAGGTCCCTTGCAATTGTGCGTGCGGGTGAAAACCCATAGACAGTGACCTGTATCGGGCACTGTCCTCTGATTGGCTATAGCCCCTGTTGCTATAGCCCTTGATTCTGGTTTGTGGCCTTTTGGCCTTTAGGGGCTTTTAGGGGCTCTCTGGCCTCAGGCCCTCCTTTGCCCCCTGTCTCAGTCAGAGCCTCCTCTGCCCTCTGTTTCAAAAGAATGGCAGCCTGTGTGGGGTTCAAGCTGGGTTTCAGCCACATCTGCTCACTGCCTCACCTAGGCAACTTCATTCAAGCCTAGAACGGCTCCTGCGTTCCAGGCGGGGCTACAGAGTGTCAGGCGGGCCCGGGCTGATGAAAAGGCCGCAGCACTCAGGGAACCAGCATCTGTTTGAAAGTTCTGGACTGGTGCCAGGGTCCTGCTCAGAGTCACCCTCACTTCCTCATTGTACAGAGTATACACCAGAGGGTTCGGCAGCAACGTCACCACCATGTAGAACATGGCCACCAGGGGTCCTTGTCAGAGTTTCCTGCAGAATCAGGCCACAGTCAGACTATGGAGACGCAATCAAAATGCACAACCATGGCGAGGTGGGCCGTGCATGTGGAGAAGGCCTTATGGTGGCCGCGGTCAAGGGGTGCTCACACTGGCTGACACAATAAAGGCACAGGAGAGGAGGAGGAGGAAGGAGACCAGCACCACCAGGATGCTCAGGAAGAAGGCTCACAGCGCCTTGCCAGCACTCTGGGCACAACTGAGCTTCAAGATGGAGCAACCTCACAGAAAAAGTGCTCCATGTTCCAGGGCTGCGGCGGAAGGAAGAGCAGAAGATCCTGCTGGTCACAATGACCATAGCCATCTTAGACCATCAGCATGAGGAGGAAGCAGTGGCTGCACCCCAGACCCAGGAACAAAACCATCTGAGCCCCACAGCAGGGCTTGGAGATGGCCTGGCTCTCCATCAGCAGATGAGTCAGCATACTGGGGGTGATGACCGGGTGCAGCAAGTCTCAGAGAGAAACAGCACGGCCAGGAAGTGGTACATGGGCAGTACATTGGCATATGAAGGGTCTTATCTGCATGGATGATGCTGATGACATTGATTGGTTCCACCCACAGTGACCAGCTGCATGAAGAAAAACAGAACAGGGTGGCCCTCAGGTTTGGGAGGTTGGAGAAACCCTAGCAGGAACTCCATCTCCTGCCAGGTGGCATTCCCCAGTTGCCCCTTAGGAACCAGAGAGGAGAGGACAAGAGAGATGGGATGGACAATGAGGGTGGGCTATGTATCAGGTGGGGATGGAGGATAATCACCTCGCTTTACCAAAAGAGAGACTCAGAAACCACAAGCCACTTGTTTTCTTGACATCGCCACTACCAAGTGTCTCTTCAATACAAAAAAAAAAAAATCACAGATGTAAAAACTCTCTGGGTGCCCAAGGGGGGATGGGTAAGGGATAAAAGAACATGTGCTGTTTGACAAGTATGTCCATAGAGAACCCCAAATATTAATAGTGGTCCCAGTAGGCTGAGCCTTCTCAGTTGGTGTGAACACACTCTTACATGCTCACAGGTGACAGGGTCACCTACAAACTCCAGGAAGAGGTGGTGGTTTCCAGGTTCTGTGGGCAGGGAGAAGGGAGAGATGTTGAGGGCACAAACTTGCTACTGGTAGGAAAATAAGACCTAAGACCTAATACCAGAGGACATAGACAACAGTATTATAATCAGCAGACTTTTTAAGACACTAGAGCTTGATTAACCACAAAAGTAAGTAACTATGAGATGTGATACAAGCACTCTGGTGACAATGGCAATGGTGTTATGATCCATGATTGTATCAAATGGATATGTTATAAGGCTGACACTCATACCTCCCAAAGGAAGGATCCCAGAACCTACAAGCATTGAATCCCATGTCTGGGGTAGGGAGAGATGTAAGAAAGCCAATGCGAGACTGATCACAAACATATACAAAGAATTCACAAGATTCAACAAAAACAAAGCAAACAACCCAATCAAAAAAAATGGGCAGAAGAACTTAAAAGACATTTCTCCAAAGAGGACATGCAAATGGCCAACAGGCACATGAGAAAATGCTCAACAGCCCTCATGATGTGGGAAATGCAAATCAAGAACACAATGAGATACCACCTTACACTGGTAAGAATGGCACATATCACAAAAACCAACAACAACAAATATTGGCGAGGATGTGGAGAAAAATAAACTCTACTACACTGCTGGTGGGAATGCATGGCAAGGCCTATGCTACTCATACTGCCTGGCAATGGTCCGGGTATGAGGGACACTCCTGAGATGTCAGGGTGCTCCACAAGCTGGCCCCTACTGGATCTCCATTGTTTTGACTGATGTTAATGTCACCACCATTTTGTAAAAGGCATGCTGAGTGCTAACTGGAAAATTACCCACGAGACATGGTTGTAAGATTGGCTGTTTTGTTAAATAAAATAATTAGCTGCTATGCATTTTGATGATGAAATACTGATTGGTAAATAATGCAACACAAAATTTTCTAAAATTGATAAAGACCACCAATATCAAAAAACTAAATAGTAAAAGTTATAACTGGAACATGGTTGTTTAATAATAACAACTCAAATGTTAGTTATTAAGTAGTTTTGTAACGGTGGTCCCCAGGAAAGGGGGAAGTTCCAAAATCCTGGTTCTGCCCTAAGTGGGTGGAGCTGAGCAGGGATAAAAAAATTCTGCAAAAAGGAGACAGGGGGACAAAATAAAGGGAAGAAGAAGGAAACAGGATGGAGAGCAGCAAGGAGACGTGGAGGAGGTGCATGGAGCGGGGGGACATGTAAAAAAACTGCGCTTGCTTTTTAGTCTTAAACTAGTTAAAACAAATGTAAGTAAAAGACCCGTGGGGAGGTTAACAATAGCAACTTACATCTTAATTTTAATTTTGCTCTTTTCTTCCAAAATTTATGTAACTCTTTCTAACCTTTTTCTATAAATCTCTACTAAAAAGTCCTTTAAACTTGTGGCAGGCTTTTAGGCCTTACTTTAAGCCAATCCTATTTAGCTAAACTTTTACCCTCAAGGAGATGGGTAACTTTAAATACTTAATAACTATATTCTTTATCCTTTCTATATTGTACCCTAATTATATTAAAGTTCCTTTCCATTAAAAGTCTTATATGTTTGGGGCCTCCCTGGTGGCACAGTGGGTTAAGCAACGCACTATGAAGCAGACCGCAGCTACTGCAGCACGAGTTCGATCCCTGCCTCTGGCCAGGTGGCGAAGGTGGACCTCTCCTGCCTTGCCCGCTGCTCCCCTCAGCAGTGTGTTTCAGTCAGTCTGCCTGTTCTGCTCCCCTCTCTGTCTCTGGTGAATCTTCTCACAGCCCTGGACTCTGGCCTGTACCCCAGTTCTGATATGTATAAATAAATAAATCTTAAGAAAAAAAAGTTTTATATGTTTGTCCTAATGCAACAAATAACAAAACCCTTTCACTTCAAAAAAAAAAAAAGTTTAAAGGTTCTGGGGTGCCCCTCCCTACCCTGTAACAGTTTCCCAAATTTGAACATCAGGGAACTAGGCCCTGGACTGAGAAATGACTTCTGTGACTTGGCCCATTATAAAAGGCTCTATGTTTCCTGGGTGATGAATAAGTGACAATAGTCCTTCCTACCCTCCTCCCCTTACCTTTTGCCTTTGTTCTACTTAAATTGTGATTGTAAGTTTTAGGTTCAGGATATAATGAGGTTAGTAGTTACTTTTAAAAGATCATATAGGGGGCCTCCCTGGTGGCGCAGTGGGTTAAGCAATGCTTTATGAAGCAAACTGCAGCCACTGCAGCACGAGTTCGATCCCTGCTACCAGCCAGGGAGGGGACCCACATGGCGCAGCAGACCTCTCCTGCCTTGCCCACTGCTCCCCTCAGCAGTGTGTTTCAGTCAGTCTGTCTGTTCTGTTCCCAGCTCTGTCTGGTGAATCCTCTCACCTCCCTGGATTCTGGCCTGTACCCTAGGTCTTGTATGCATAAATAAATCTAAAAAAAAAAAGATCATATGGGGTTTGGATATAATTTAGGTATTTCCCCTTTATTTCCCAGTTTGCTTCATAGTGCATTGCTTAACCCACTGCGCCACCAGGGAGGCCCCAAACATATAAGACTTTTAATGGAAAGGAACTTTAATATAATTAGGGTACAATATAGAAAGGATAAAGAATAAAGGACCTGTAGTTTTAAGCATTAACACTATTTTAATCTTAGGTCTTGTGACTACTAGTGTATCCTATACTCAATGTAAAAACAAAATCATTAGGTTGTGATTGTGCAAAGTTGTTGTGCCCACTTTAACATTAATAAATAACTTGTGTAACCACTACAACCAAAAACAGTGATGAGAATATGTTATTTTGCACAAAGTTTTCACTTTGTAATAGTATACGTCATTAATCTTAGTTGGAGATCATAAGACCCCAAATTGTTTTTAAGAAAAATTGTTATTTTCTTGCTCTATACACATGTTGATGTAATCCCACTTCTTGCTGGTAATGTATAAAATAAAGACCTGCTGAGTCTATCGATAGGAAATAACTGCACCTGAGTGTCTGTGTCTTCTCACTCCCTCTCCCTCTTCCCTCACCAAGTCATCCTAGGCCATCCCTCCTGTGAGGATCCTGGCCATAGCTGGGGCTGGACTCCCACAAATGCAAGTTAATCCAACCACTATGGAAGGCCTTTTGGAGGTTCCTCAGTCTACTTAAAATGGAGCTACCATATGACTCAGCAATCCCACTCCTAAGGATCTACCCAAAGGACACAAAAATACCAATCCAAAAGAATACCTGTACCTCCATGTTTATTACAGCACCATTTAAAATCAGTAAGACCTGGAAACAACCCAAATGCCCAAAAGTAGGTGACTAGATCAAGAAGATGTGGTACATATACACAATGGAATACTATTCAGCGATCAAAAATGATAAACTAGAGCCATATATAGAAACATGGATGGAGCTAGAAGGAATTATTCTCAATGAAATAAGTCAGAAGGCAAGAGAAAAATATCGGATGGCTTCACTCTTAGGAGGAATGTAAAAGAACAACAACTGCAAAAAAAATAATAATAATCAGAGCGAGCTCAAGGACATGAACAATTACAGCCAAAAGCAAACAAACAAAAAACACAACTAGGACAAAGACAAACCAAAGGAATCATTTGGGGAGAGGGGAGGGTAGAGACCAAGATGAGGGCAGAAAGAGCACAAGGGACTGAAGTGATGGTGCATGGGTGAAATGGTTGTGGGAATTCCCTGGGGATTACAAATGATGTCAAATAGAATTAAATAACCAAAAAAAAAAAAAAGCCAATACTTTAGTTTGAGTCCTGCTGAAAATAGATCCTGAGATAAGGGTTCCAGAGCAAATATTGGGCTGTCGGAAAAGTTATGGCGCATTTTTGCATAGAAAAAATGTCATGACTTCCAGCAACCCAATACTTTGCCTGTTCATCCCCCATAATTTTAGTGTGGGAGGGAAAGGAAGACAGAAACTCAAAGCTGACTTGTCATGGAAATGCCCACTGTGGGAAGTAGAACTGAGTACCCCATGGGAACCTGAGCAGCGGTGAGGGGGCTGGGTGTTTATCCACGAACCCACATTTAGTGGCTGCTACACTTTCTACCAGGAGCGGCTCATGTCCCAGCACTTCCCATCTGCCCAGTACAGGGAGTCAGACATAGTCTGGCAGGTGAGCAAGGAATTGATAGGGTCCGGGGTGGGTTGGGGGCAGGTATTTACAGGGTGGACTACAGTTCCAGTACCCCAAAAAATAAGGTCTGTAACACTGATGCTAGAATAAAAAATTTCACTGTAGGAATCTACCCAGGGCCAAATCAGGACTCCAAGGGCCCAAACATTTTTTGCCTTCCCCATCCCTCCACACCCCCCAAAACTTTAAAGTGTATTTTAGGACCATGTTGGTATACAAATTAACATAATCCTCAACACTAAAAGTTCATTCACATCTTCTGATCTTATATTAATACAACTTCATGCCCCCTTCAGCTCTTCACCCCACATCCCATGCTAAGCAAGCTTGCCCAAGGGGTCTATCTGTGTCTGTGAAATTATTGGCTATTGTAATTCAGATGATGAGGCTTCAGTAGAAATCCTGGATTGGCCATCATTGTTATCATTGTATAATGATTGACTGGTTATCTCAGTAAATGCATCTATGTTGGAATATTTTGAGTGTTTGGCACTTATTTGGGACAGGGAACTTTGTTTTCAGGAAATGGTCCTAATGTGATCTTCCCCTGATTATCATAGATTCAATTTGAGTTCCTCAAATACCAAGTCAAACAAGGGGCTTTAGGGTGGTGGAGGAGGCCTAGAAGGATGGTGTGTATGTTGGGAGTGAGGTTACTGACTTATGCATCCCCTGGTGGCAATTTGTGTCACCTGCAAGCCTGGGACCCTCACAGGAAGAGAACACTCCTACAAGCAAGGGGACAAGAGAATTGAGAACCATCATTCAAATGTCTTGGAAATTTAGCAAATTTTTAATTTTGGAAAAGTAACTTTTAGATTTGGGTTTGGAAGACACTAGACAAAAACAACAACAATGGACTTGATGAACCCAGAGCTATTCTACTTATAAAGAAAAGACAAGTCAGACCATTGAGAACTTGGGAGCAAAATGGCAGTGTGGGTGGGGGACACACTTTGCTCAGAAATGAAGGAAAACCCGAAATCAGGGAGACCTGTTGATGGAGAGCAGGTGCCAAGTGTGTCTGCGCAGGGCCAGGTAGGACTGTTTCAGGCTCTGCAGTCTGTGCCACCTCTTTTGCAGCTACTCCCCTCTGCAGGCAGCGTGGGAAAGCAGCCCCAGACAATGAGTGAGGACTGCCTCTGTGTTCCCATAAAACATTCTTTACACAAGCAGGGGACCTGATTTGACCTTCAAGCTGCAGAATGTCAACCCCAATCCAGCACAAGTAAAGCTAGAACACTCAGCTCAGCAGAAACACCAGAAGGCCCAATGAGTGGTCAAGCTAAGAAAAAGAGCCATGTCTCACCTGAAATGTTTAGAAACGAAAACACAAAACTCGAAAACCAAGAATGTCAGACTCTACTTCAGAAATCTAGTCTCGGGAGAAGCATAGTGGGCAGAGACATCCAGGCATGTGTCTGAAAAGGGCCCTTTCCTGGCATGTGGATGCTGTCAGAGCCCTCACAGGGTGAGACTGAGAGACCCTCAGCTACCTGGAGGCTGCACAGGGAAACAGCAACTGGACGTGACGATGACAGACGTGTGACCTCTGAGTGTCACAAAACATTACCGAGTTGAAATCTGTAGTCAGCAAAAATACACTAAGAAAAGTTGTATTCTTGAAATGTTTAATTCTTATAAATCATTAAATGCAAATGAAAACTTCTAGTTAGAAAATGGGAAGTAGAAAACTTCTAGTTATAAAATAAATTAATCTTGCAGAATAGTGCCCCGCATGGTGACTATAGTTCATGGTACCTACCACATTCCACATTTGAAAATTGCTAAGACGGCAGATCTTAAAATTTCTTATAACTGTGTGGGTGATGGATATAAACTCTGCTTATTCTGGTGATCACTTTGCAGTAATACCAAATCATTACTTTGTATACCCGACTGATATGATGTTCTGTGTCAACTATAGCTCAACAAAAACAATAGCAACAAAACACAAGGCCTACACGTCAACATTTGCAGAGTTCAGATGAAACTTCATAGGCCTTATGACTGCATATTAAAGTTAATTATAAGTAATTGTCATATTGCCTAACTCCTTAGACTGAGAATCAGACCTCCTAATGAGCTGGAAAACCACATTCAAATTTAGCATTTCTGTGTCCTTTAGAGTTTCACTCTGGAAGTGGTGGCATTAGTTGTGCATCAACTTCCCCTGACCAGAGAACTATTTCTTTTCCACTCCAGGGTCCATTCAGTAATTCCAGGGGACTCGAGGTGACACCACAACAATGTAGTTTCAAGCCACCCCCCCACCAGCAGCACTCTTGATAACACCTAAGGGAGGTACCCCAACAGTGTAGCCCACATCGGGTAAACAGACAGTGGCAAGGGGTACACCCTCAGAACCTGCTGGTGATTTGGAGACACCTGGGCAGGGAGTTCTGAGACCTTGTAGACCATTGTCTCTAGTGGGGCTACCTGCTTCATGTCCTCTTCGTTTGGTGGTCTTCTCACCTCACAGTTTCTCAAGGACAGAAGGTCAAGTAAGGTCAAAGTAGGGGAGAGAGAGAGGTCCCTCTAAACCAAAGCTGACAGTGTTCCTCTAATGTCTCGACAGAAAAATAAACAGATGGGAATGCAAATGTTATGTAGTTATAAGAGGAAAACAGGGCCTCCCTGGTGGCACAGTGGGTTAAGCAACGCTCTATGAAGCAAACCTCAGCCACTGCAGCACGAGTTCGATCCCTGCTGTCGGCCAGGGAGGGGGCCCACATGGTGAGGCAGACCTCTCCTGCCTCGCCCGCTGCTCCCCTCAGCAGTGTACTTCTGTTGATCTGCCTGTTCTGCTCCCGCTCTGTCTCTGGTGAATCCTCTCACCCCCCACACCTCTGGCCTATACCCCAGTGCTTGTATGAATAAATAAATAAATCTTAAAAAAAAAAAAAAGAGGAAAACAGTTTTAACCTGATGACAATTCAAGAAATGTGATTTTAAAACGAGGTAGGGCCACCCTGGTGACACAATGGGTTAAGCAACGCACTATGAAGCAAACCGCAGCCACTGCAGCACAAGTTCGATGCCTGCTGCTGGTCAGGGAGGTGACCCACATGGCACAGCAGACCTCTCCTGTCTCACCCACTGCTCCCCTCAGCAGTGTGTTTCGGTCAGTCTGCCTGTCTGTTCACCATTCTGTCTCTGGTGAATCCTCTCACCTCTCGTACCTCTGGCCTATACCCCAGCTCTTGCATGCATAAATAAATAAATCTTTAAAAAATATATATAACAAGGTAGCAGTTCCTGCAAAATTAAACAAAGAGTTACCATACGACCCAGCATTTCTACTCCACAGTGTACACCCGAGAGAATGAGAGAGTAGTGCGCAAACAAAAACTGTACACAAACATTCACAGCAGCACTAGTCATAAGCGTGAACACCAGAAGGTGGAAACAACCCAAATGACTCTCAGCAGGTGGATGGATAAGCAAAATACAGCCCATTCGTACAAGGAAATGTTATTCACCCACAGAAAGGAGTGAGCGCTGATGCGTCCTCTGTCATAGCTGAGCATGGCAAGCCATGAGGACTTTTTAGGAAGGCTATAAAAAGCCACTTGTAGGAACATATAGGAGTTAGAGGAATTTTCTAGAATTGGGATGATGCTCTTTAGTCTGGGGAAAACCAGATTAATGGATTCCCAACTGCCACAGTCTAGGAGACGGGGCCTTTTGTGGTGGTAACTAACATAAGCTTCCTCCCGGCACAAGTCAACTCTTTGGGGACATCTTAAAGAAGGGAAAATAGAAAGGAACCAACCCCACCATCCACACTACTCACTGGTATTCAGTGTAGAGTCTCCTGTACCCCAGTTATCCAGACCTCCCTGAGAGAGACCATTCCCTGATAAAAGTCCTCATTACAAAGGGCAGAAACCCTGCACTCAAGACAATGCTTCAGTGACCTGCAGGGACAACAGTGGTGGGCCCTGGATTCAGTCAGTCCTGGACTTGAACAAGGTACCTTTACTAACTAGGGGAGTAGCCCTGGGTGCTGACTTTGCTTCTCTGAACCTCACCTGTGAACGCAGACAGTGATTATCCGGTGAGCTCACAGAAAACAGCAAGGTTACCTAAACAGTGCTCCCATAAGTCTGACCTGGGACGCGGTGTGCATTGCTAGGGGTCACCGTTTTCAGCTTGCACAGCTGGGGGAGTAAACATGGAGGGCACATCTGCCCACGGCTCCTGGTCCTGGAGCAGGAGGTGAAGCCCACCATGGCTTGGTGCTGTACTTTTAGGGCTGTGAGTCTTGCAGGCTCACCTCTCCTACACACACTCACTTCCAGGGCCCTGTGCCGCTGCTGCCGTGGACTCCCAGGACGCAGCCGGAAAGAAGCAGGCAGAGACCACACAGCCTTGGGGGGCAGGAGATTCTAGGGAAAGGAATCAGGTAACAAGCAAAGAACGTGATAAGTAAGCAAGGGAGACTATGTATCTGAAGATAAGTGCCACAAAAAAAGAAAAAGTGGAGCACTTCAAGGGGACTCAGGGGGTCTGAGTTGGTGTGCGGAGCTAATAAGGTGGTCAGGAAAAGACTTGCTAAGGACGATGCTCTAGCGCTCTGGATTGTTTCCCCTCCCTCATCTTCACATCTTCCTCCCAGGACTGGGTTGGGTGTGGGGTGGCTTCTCCGATAGGTAAATGTCCTGAATTCCCACTCAGCAAGGCCTAGGGCTCCCTGCTTGAGGTGTGAGAGGGAAGCGGCTAGGGGCCCAATCCTGTTGTACAGGGGTCCCTGGAGCTGCTGCCCCAGGGGCTTCACAGCTGCTAACGAGTCCTCCAGGGCTCAGACTGGAGACATCCTACAGACTTTGTCCTCCCCCAGGGTAAGCTTTCCCAACCCCAGACTCCAAAGACAGAACGGTGGGGAAGGAATCGTTATGATTTCTTCTTCTGCGTGATGGTCACAAATATCCTCCCCACCCACCCTGGCAGGGCTGTTGCCCCAAGAAAGATGCACCTCAGGCACTGCCCTCAAGGGGTGAAGGAGGAAGTGGGCTGCTTGATTTTGCACAAATGCTGCCCAGGCTTCACTTTCCGGAGACCCCAACACTCTGGATCCCTCTCCCTGCTGTCTCCAGAATCAACGAGTCACCAAGCCTCTATTCCTCCCCTCCAGCTTCCCCCAGGCCCTCAGCCCCACTCTAACTCCAGCCACTCCATTCTCACCTGTTGCAAGAATCTGCTGTGTCTCCTCCCTCCTGTCCATGCCCCGAAATGGACACCAAGCTGGAGGCTCTGTGTCCTCCTGGACCCTGGGACCACCCATGACCCCCGCTACCATCTGTATGTCTTCTTTGAGTAATGTCTGTTCAGATCTTCATCCCACTCTTCATTGGCTTGTTTGCTTTTCTGCTGTTGAGTTCTATGAGCTCATTATCTGTTTGGGATATTAGCCTTATTCAGATCTATGATTTGCAAATATTTTCTCCCAGTTCAGTAGGTTGCCTTTCCTATTTGTTGATGATTTTCTTTGCTGTGAAGTTTCCTCCACTTTGGGTGTCCAAGCTCCAAAAATTCTTCACAAGAATGAAGTTAAAAACCTTCACCTGTGTTTCCTTCTAGGCGTTTTACAGTTCCTGGTATTATTCCAGCTCTTTTCTACATGGCACAACTCACAGGCCTGGCCTACTTATTTCATATGTGTATCCATCGCAAGATACATCATATCATACATACTTGTACCTACAGCCTATATATTTCTTTAAATCTAAAATGTGTCTCTCATTTGTTTTATTATCTTTTCTGCTAGTATCTGATTTCTAATTAGAGAGTTTTCATCTATGAACACTAATGGAATTATCCCTGTCTTAAAAAATATTTTTAAACTTAAAGAAAAAGCATTAGACCTTTTTTTTAAAAACCCAAAATGGAAACATTTAATGTTTAGTTGCAAACATTTCACCCTTCAACATATAGACAATAGCTATAGTCTCTGAAAATCAAGTCTGCCAGAGACATTTGCAATCTCCTTGATTCATATGACTTAAACTTCAAGGTCTTTTCCAAGATTTAGAAAGAATCTTTCCCTTCCACTGAACACCAGTGATACACTCATAGGGCTTAGGAGTGTTTTCTGCTCTGTGGTGTTATATCCCCATGGAGATGGCTAACTTGATTACCCAACTTCTGGAGAAAAAGCAACAACTCAGAGTTAGGGATCTTTGAGTTGTCACCTGCTTCTTTGGTAAGAAAAAAGACACTGCATTTTAAAGATTATTCTCAAGGGCCTCCCTGGTGGCACAGTGGGTTAAGCAACGCACTATGAAGTAAACCACAGCAAACCACAGCAAACCGCAGCCACTGCAGCATGAGTTCAATCCCTGCCACCAACCAAGGAGGGGACCCACATGGTGCAGCACACCTCTGCTGCCCTCGCCCACTGCTCCCCTCAGCAGTGTGTTTCAGTCACTCTGGCTGTTCTGTTCTCCACTTTGTCTCCGGTGAATCCTCTCACCACCCCACATACCTCCTGCCTATACCCTAGTTCTTCTATGCAAAAATTAAAAATAAAAAAACAAGAAAGAGCTCAAATAACCTTCTCTCTCTCAATTTAGAGAGAAATTGAAGAACAAACAAGTTCAAAAATAAGTAGAATAGAAATAATAAAATTCAAAAGAGAAGTAAATGAAATAGAAATTTAAAAGGCTGTCCAAAAGATCAATGAAACCAAAAGCTGTTTCTTTGAAAAAATAAACAAACCTCTAGCAAGGCTTACCAAGAAAATAATGGAGAAATCTCAAATAAATAGACTGAGAGTTGAAAATGAAATCACAACGGATGCTGCAAAAATTCAGAGGATAATTACATACTACCATGAACATATATGTGCCAACAAATTTAGTAACCTAGAAGAGATTGACAAATTCTTAGAATTATACAATTGTCTGATACTGAACAGGGAAGAAGTAGAAACCATGACCAAACCAATCAGAAGCAAAGAATTTGAAGCAGTCAAAACTCTCCCCCAAAATAAGTCTGGGACCATCTGGCTTCACAAGTGAATTCTATCAAACCTTCAAAGGTGAACTAATGTCTATCTTACTCAAACTCTTCCCAAAAATTGAAAGAGAAGGAATATTTATATTTCATATAAAATATATTTTATATATAAATAGAAACAACAAACGCATCATTGTATTTGTGTATGAGTGTTTCTCTGTGTGTGTATTATACCAGATATTATTCAGCCATGAAAAAGAAGGCATCTTCCCATTTGTAACTGAAGTGGGAGAGTTGGGGGCAGAGGAGACGCTGACTGAAACAGGGGGCAGAGGAGGGCCCGGGCCCAGAGAGCCCCAAAAAGCCCCTAAAGGCCAAAAGGCCACAAACCAGAATCAAGGGCTATAGCAGAAGGGGCTTTCTACAGTAACTGTATTTGGTATAGTTCCACTAGTTAAGTTTTTCTTACATTGCTGTTCATTTTTGTACAGTAATTGGTTTCTCCCCTCAGGTGTAGACCCCATAGTTCTCCTGCCACCGTAGCACCTGTGAACCATCACTATAGTCCCTTATGTCCTTTCCTCCTTGTTGGGTTTTTTTTTTTTCAAGTTTAATTTTTTTATCTTATATATTTTTTACATTATTTTTCATTTTTGTACAGTGTATACTTTCTCCTCTCAGGTGTAGTCCCCACGAAATTCCCATCACCAATTCACCCATGTCCCATCACCACAGTCCTTTGTGCTCTTCCCACCCACTTTGTTCCTTCTACCTCCTCCTCCCCTGGGAAATGTCTCAGGTTTGTAGTTGTCTGTTGATTTTTATTTTAATTTATTATAATTAATTTTTTCCTTAGCTCTTTATTTCTTTTCAATACAATCCTCCTATAAGTGAAACCATCTGATATTTTTCCTTTTCTTTCTTGCTTATTTCACCGAGCATAATCCCTTCTAGCTCCATCCATGTTGCTGCAAATTGCATGAGTTTATCCTTTTTGATTGCTGCATAATATTCCAGTGTGTGTGTGTGTGTGTGTGTGTGTGTGTGTGTGTACCATATCTTCGTGATCCAGTCATCTATTTTGAGGCATTTGGGTTATTTCCATAGATTGCTTATTGTAAAAACTGCCACAATAAACATAGGTATGCTGGTGTCCTTTAAATTAGTGTTTTTGTGTCCTTTGGGTAAATTACTAAGAGTGGAATTCCCTTCTTATTTTGACTCCCCTCCCTCTCCCTTCTTACTGGATACTCAGATCTATGGTCAGCTTGCTAGTTTTGGTTTTTTTCATGACCTTTTGTTTGTGAGACCACATGTAAGTGAGACCATCTGAAATTTCTTTTTTTATTTCTGACTTATTTCACTTAGCATCAACCCTTCCAGCTCCATCCATGTTGCCACAAATGGCATGGATGTATCTTTTCTTGATCATTGAATCATATTCCATCGATTAAAGACAAAACAACGTTTTGATCCATTCTCTGTTTGGGGCATTTGGGTTGTTTCCATATCTTAGCTATTATAAATAGTGCTGCAGTGAACATAAGTGTGTGGGCTTTCTTTCCAGTTAGTGGTTTTGTGTCCATTAGGTAGATTCCTAGGGTGGAATCGCTGGATGACATAGTAGATGCTTTTTTTTTACTGTTTTTTAAGATGTATTTATTTATGCACACAAGAGCTGGGGTACAGGCCAGAGTCCAGGGCTGTGAGAGGATTCACCAGACAAAGAGGGAAGCAGAACAGGCAGATCCACTAAAACACACTGCTGAGGGGAGGAGCGGGCAAGGCAAAAGAGGTCTGCTCTGCCATGTGGGTCCCCTCCCTGGCCGGCGGTAGGGATCGAACTCGTGCTGCAGTGGCCGCGGTTTGCTTCATAGTGCACTGCTTAACCCACTGCGCCACCAGGGAGGCCCCAGTAGATGCATTTTTCATGTTCTGAGAAAACTCTGTACAGCTTTCCATAGGTTCCACTAGCTAATTTTTGCTTTTGTTGCCTTTGTTTTGGACTCATACCCATAAAATCACCACCAAATGAAGTCAAAGAGTTACAACCTATGACTTCCAGAAATTTTGACTTCAGGTCTTACATTCAATACCATAGTCCAATTTAAGTTAATTTCTTGTATGGTGTAAGACAGTGGTCCAGTTTTCCCAACACATACAGATCTTCTTTACCCTCTCACCCACTTGCTTCTGTTCCTTGGCAATTGTGAATGTTGCTGCAATGAACAAAATAATCCTAACTGAATTTAGCCTTACAACTTAATTTCTGGACCTATGTACAGTACAGTGATTTTGCATGTGTATTGTATAAACTAATGCCTTTGTTGGTTCCCCAGAAATTGACACTGAGACAAAGATTTGAGTGGAAGGCAGTTTATTTAGACGGGGATCCCAGAAGATTCATGAAGGAAGTGGAGAAATGAGAACAGAAATAAAAAGCCGCTAATAAAGCACGTGTTAACAAGCAAGTTATCCCTGTGCCAGCTGAGGTTCAATCCCGCTAAGAACCTCTGGAGAGCAGCACAGAGCAGTCACATCAGAGGGGCGAGGGGGTCGAGGGACCACGTGGTCTTTGTTCAGGGTTGATCCTAGGACAGTTCATTACCCAGTACTCCTGATCTGCTAGACGTGTGAGTACTGTATGTTTTGGTGGACACAGAAAGTCCTCAGATAAACAGGGGCAAGCACTGGCTGAGGTGCACTGAAAGGTCAGAACAAAGCCATATAGACAAAGACTGCATCTGCTATGCCTGGTTTTCCTCTTCAGTTCTGACAACTCCTTCATGGTTTCCATTTTCTTCTCCAAATCTAATAGTGGGGCTTCCCAGGAATCCAGCGTGATTTTCATCTCTCTGCCTACATGTTTAGGGGAATCATGTGGTGTTAAATACCACTCCCACACCAACACTCCCCTAATCTACAGCCTAGATCAGTCATTTCCTCTGAAATGACCGGTCTCATCCACAAATCCAACAACCAAGTTTTAACTAATGTGAGGACCTATGTCAGCAAAAATGTCAGAGGGATAACCTCAAAAAACTCTCTCCCTCAAAAAGCAATAGGAAAACTGGCAAAAATAGTCAGAATCAACTTTCAGAGTACTGGGAAGTTAACCAAATATTTGCAGCTACTAGGGAGCATTTGTTAAAGAAAAATTGTTAGGGGGGACGATCCTCCTGAATGGATTACACAAACAGGTTATGGACTTCGACCCCCCATTCCAGACCTACAAGATCCAAGGACTACAAATCCCATAAGGTCATTATCGAAGAGTGGATCACTGGGACCTGAGGGTGGAGTTAAGCAGCCAGACTGAGTATAAAAGCAGACATGTGGGCCTTGGGGGTCCCTTTTCCTTGGGAGCCAGCTCTCGGCATGCCATTGGGTTCCAGCTCCGAGGAACTGGTAGGACATTTACAGATCTGTATCCCTCTCTTCTCCTTGTGTTATTCACTATGCTATTTCCCCTTCTCTTGTAAATAAAACCCTTTATTAACCTTTGTTGTGTGTGCCTGCAGTTGGGGCATTGTAAGTGCCTTTCGAGCGCGGGTGAGGACCCAGTCAGGCAACCCCATTTTATGTTAGGGTTGCCCTGTAACAAAATGACTGGATATCAGTAAGGGAAGCAATTTTGTGACATCTAGCAGCTCTAGTCCCATTCCCCCCACTCCTGTTTCATGGTAGCCTTGAACCAAAAAAAGCCCAAACTCCCCACACTTACCAGAGAAAACAAGACATAGTAGAACACTTTCAAAGTCAGGGCCTCCCTGGTGGTGCAGCAGGTTGAGTCTGCACTGTGAAGCATCCGCTGCACAGCAGTGCGAGTTTGATGCCCAGCTAGGGAGGGGACCCACATGGCTGCCTTGCCCGCTGCTCCTCTCAGCAGTGTATTTCAGTCCATCTGCCTGTTCTGCTCCCCACTCTGTCTCTGGTGAATCCTCTCATCCCCCTCACCTCTGGCCTGTACCGCAGCTCTTGGATGCATAAGTAAATAAAATCTTTGGGAGAGAAAAAAAAGAACACTTTCAAAGTTTCATTCCCAAAGAATTGTCATTATGTTCCTATCTAGTCAATTCCACTTGCAAGGGTGAGTGTACTTGACCCGACTCTGTGTTCACCTGATACAGAAAGTCTCCTCCCTGTGAGTCCTGTGTTGACCTACAGCAGATGTCTTGAATTCATGATTGCCTGAGACAGTGGATAACAATTGAGACAAAAGTAGTCTAAACAAAAAACTGGGAGAATGAAATGTCACTGTGTGTTGGAAAAGCTCAACTATAGTCCTGGGACACTAAAAGGTCACACACATGCGTAGTGCTATGTGCAGGTCCATGACTCTGCATGATCACACAAGACTTGAGAAGGTGCTAGATTCTGACCTCTGGTTGACCTTGAGGCTCTACCTATAAAACTCTCAAGCAGAATTGCCCACTGCTTAGCTAAGTATTGAAGGGAAGCCTCAGTATATGCAGAGGTCCTCAGCAAGCAATTTGGAGATTGTTTCCAAGCATTGAGAAAATCTCCAGCCGACCATTAATTGACCACAAAGCTAACTGAGTAGAAATTTCTTGGACACACATGACAAAGAATAGAGACTTGGCAGAAACTATTCAAAAAAGTCATTAAATAAACACTAAAAACTACTGCAGGCAGCAATAAGAATAGCAAATCCTCAGGAATTGGGGGAACCTGGTTTTCAAAGTTGCTACATACGGTATTTCAATTGTCCAGTTTTCAACAGGAAAAAAAAATCATGCTATGTAAAAAGGAACAAGAAGTCCTACACGAGGGGGAAGTGTAATCAACAAAAATTAACAGTCTTTAACATCAACTATTCTAAGAATGTTCAAAGAACTAAAGGAAACCATGTCTAAAGAACTAAACAAAGTATGAAGCTATCAATTAAAGACATAAATATCAACTAAGACATAAAAGTTATCTTTAAAAAAAAAGAGAACCAGAGAGAAATTCTAGCATTTAGAATGTATAATAATTGAGATGAAAAATTCACTAGAGGGATTCTACAACAGATTTGGATGGGCAGAAGAAATAACCAGCAAACTTTAAGATAAATCAATTGAGGTTATAGTCTGAGGAATAGAGTGATGATATTAGAGCTAACTGTAAAATGCAGGAGATGAGAGAAGGAGGCAAAAAGAATATCTTAAAAATAAATGGCTGAAAGTGTTCCAAATTGCATAAAAAGTTCTGCTCCCCACACTGTCTCTGGTGAATCCTCTCACTCCCACTCCCACACCTTTGGCCGAAACCCCAGTGCTTGTATGCTTGTATGCACAAATAAATACATCTCTAAATTAAAAAAAAAAAAAAAAGAATGAACACAAAAAATCCATCCAACAACAAGCTGTTACCAAATTGTCATACAAGAAAGACAAAAAAAAAAAAAAAGGGCCTCCCTGGTGGCGCAGTGGGTTAAGCAACGCACTGTGAAGCAAACCACAGCCACTGCAGCACGAGTTCGAGCCCTGCTGCCAGCCAGGGAGGGGACCCACATGGCGCGGCAGACCTCTCCTGCTGTGCCCGCTGCTCCCCTCAGCAGTGT
>JAGFMF010011659.1:12026069-12054712 GCA_019455555.1 Galemys pyrenaicus | reverse complement strand
CCACTCATCTGTTTTTGGGCATTTAGGTTGTTTCCAGGTCTTACCTATTGTAAGGAGTGCTGCTATAAACATAGGGGTGCAGGTATTCTTTTGAATCAGGGTTTTTGTGTCTTTGGGGTATATTCCTAGGAGTGGAATTGCTGGATCCTATGGCAGTTCCTTTCTTAGTAGACTGAGGAACCGCCATACTGCTTTCCATAATGGTTGGACCAGCTTGGATATCCACCAGCAGTGTAAGAGAGTTCCTTTTTCTCCACATCCTCGCCAACACTTATTATTGCTACTTTTTTGATATGTGCCATTCTCACTGGGGGAGGCGGTATCTCAGGACAACTAACAATTTCTGGAGACAATTTTGATCATCACACAGAAAGGAGGTTAGCATCTACAGAGGCTATGGCTGCTGTTAAACACCATACAGTGGGGCCTCCCTGGTGGCACAGGGGTTAAAGTCTCAGCTCTATCAAGCTATTGCCAGCCACCTTGGCCTGAGTTTGATCCCTGGCCAGGAAGCTGACCCACATGGCACAGCAGACCTCTCCTTTCTTGCCCACTGCTCTCCTCATCAATGTATTTTAATAGATCTGCTTGATCTGCTCCCTACCCTGTCTCTGGTGAACACTCTCACCCCCCTATACCTCTGGCCTACACCCCTGGCCTACAACCCAGGTTTTGGATGCATAAGTAAAAATAAATCTTTAAAAAAAAAAACCTACAGTGCACGGGACAGCCCTACACAGCACAGAGTACTTTGGGGCCAGATGCCAACAGTAACACCATTGAGAAACCATAGGTTGGATCAATGGAAAATCAGATGCTTCTGAGTTCCCTGGTAAGTGTGGTACAGTCTCTGGTGCTGCTCTTATTTTGCTGTAGAGGGGTACTAGAGCTGTGTGACCCAGGAAGAGAGGTGGGCTGGATATCATGTGGAGACTAAGGATGAAACTTATACCCAGAGAAAAATGTGAAGAGAAACTCAAGACTTTGTTCACCTGATTTGAGTCACTAAATCAAGTCTCCTCTGAAGGTGGTGCTTTGTACATGTGAATCACTAATTTTTTTTCTTTTTACTCTTTTATTGAAGTAACATTGTTTTATATAGGTTTCAGTGATACAACTTTATAAATCAAAATCTGTATGTACTGATTTCCATCCTTCACCAACAAATGACCTTTTTACCCGATTTACCCATCCCTCCATTATTTTTTCCCTTAAGCCAATTGGATAGACTTCTGTATGACTTGCAATTAAGAGTGCCCCAACAATCGATGAACATTAAATCTCACCTCCCTTTTTACAGGATTCCAGTGTAAACAAAAACGTGTCTTGAGGAACAATTGGTTACAAGAAGTAAGACTCTACCCAACTGGAATCTATAAGGGAATATTTGTTACCTGGATGCAGTGTTGCTTAGAGAACCCAAAGGAACACAAATTAAAGCTGAGATTTATGCAGAACCACCATAAATTGCAGTTGGATGATAATACATACCTGTTGATGTCAATGCAAAGACTGTTCAGTTAACTGGAGTCAATTCTCCATATGGGGCTGAGATAATCCCAACCTCCAGACCCCTCTGAATGCTCTTCTCTGATTTTGCCTGCATTTTATCTCCATTGTTCTTCTCATCAGGCACCCACCATCCCAAACACCATCCCAACAGCCAATACTTGTCAATCTACACATGACCTTAAAAGCACTAATAACTGACAGCTTAGCATGTTCACTAAGCCACCCTTCTTCCAGCACAGGGAATCTAATTAGCTCATCTTTTTTTTTTTAAGATTTATTTTCTTTATTTAGGCGTACAAGAACTGGGGTGTAGGCCAGAGGTGTGGGGGAGAGGAGGTAAGAGCATTCACTAGAGACAGAGTGGGGACCAGAACAGGCTGATAGACTGAAATATTCTGCTGAGGGGAGCAGCAGGCAAGACAGGAGAGGTCTGCTGTCTCATATGGATCAGCTCCCTGGCCAGAGATCGAATTAGTGCTGCATTGAATGGGATACCTTGATAGCACCGAGACTTAATCCCTGTACCACTAGGGAGGCTCCTGAGCTCATCTTAAGCCAACGTGGAGTTGGCCAAAAGAGGAAGCATGAATGGTCATGGTACAGCAGTAAAATACACATCCTTTCCTGCCTTGGAGAGAGACAGTCCCTCCTCCCTCCGGAGTTTAACCACCCGTGATTTATATATTTAAAGTAATTTCTTGCTTTCATCTCTTTCTGAAGGTAAAGGGACTTGTGGCAAAGAATCAAAACAGGGCCTCCCTAATGGCGCAAGGAGTTAAGCACCACACTATGAAGCACGAGTTCAATCCCGGACAGGGAGCTGACCCACACGCACAGCAGACCTCTCCTGCCTTGCCTACTGCTCCTCCCAGCAGTATATTTTAGTAGATCTGCCTGTTCTTCTCCCCACTCTGTCTCTGGTGAATTCTCTCACACCCCACACCTCTGGCCTGTACCCCTACTCTTGTATGCATAAGTAAATAAATCTTTAAAAAAAAAAAAGAACTTCAAAACAAAGCCAAGGACAAAGCCTTGCAAAACAACATCCAAACCGATGATGGTGGCAAAAATAAGCTCATATCAAACAGGTCACCAGACACTCATGGTATGAGAAGGGACGTGTTGGCCCTCGCCCACCCCCCTCACGCACGTGCCTGTGACTCTGGTTAACACCCTGCCCTCTGCCACTGAGCAGGACAGTGGCCCTTCAGACTCTCGCCACCGCCCGCCCCGTCCGTAGACAAATAAAGGAAACTACTTTCCTTCTCAAAACTCTGTTCTTCCTATGAGTGAAGGGGATTGAAATGAGGGATTCCAGTATCTGTCAGACAAGCCAAATGTGCTTACCCCAAGTTAGGGGCTCAAGTTATCCCTGAAGAGTCAAAGGTCTGACCATTAACCCCACTTGCCAGAGAAAACCAATGCCACTGAGTGTTAACTATTCCTTTATTAGGTGATGAGGGACAGTGAGCGCTGTACAATGCAAGGCCTGGGGATTTAACTACACAGGATGGTGACCGGAAGCATATTACAAAAATAGCCTAAAAATACTTCTACTCTGCCATGGGACTGGGTCCGAGGAATACCAGGGGGGTGCCACCCAGGCAGCTCCTTCCCTTCCTGCAGTCCCATATTTATAGGGAGAAAAAGTGGAAAACAAGCTCTTCCCTGGTCCTCATGTTCCCACCAGCAACCCGCCCAACGTTCCCCAAAGGAAGGCGGCCCAGGCTAGGGTGGGGGCTGGGGGCTGTAAATGGGCTCTCTGTATCAGAAGGGCCCTCCCCCCAGCAAAGCTCCTGAACAAGTTCCATCTGGAATGCAGTGAAGTGAGGGAGGTGGGGTGGGGAGGAGGCTCCCAAGTTTTGCCTGACCCCAGGCCCCAGAGGGTGCACCCAGGGGTGCCTACTTGGTACACACCAGGGTCGTGTACTCAGTACACAGGATCCTGGTCATGTCTGTGTACTTGGTACACAGAATCCAGCTTGGCCAAATGGGCCCACAGTCTCAGCCCCACGGGGGCTCTGGGGGGTTCCCAGGGGGGAGGGAGCATCTCCATATATATATATTTTTTTGTAAAAAATAATAATAATAAGTTTGTTTAAATGAATTTGTTTCTATACAAAATGTAAAAAAAAAAAGAAAATAATAATAGTCCACTCATGTCAGAGTGTGAGGAGTGAAAGAGGCCAGAAGAGGTAAGGAGGAAGGTGGGAGGAGAGAGTTGTGGGAGGGGGTGGTGAGAAGGGAATGAGAGGCGGTCCCAGACTCATCACATCACTGAGAGAGGGCAGCAGTCAGGTTGCACCCCTTATAAATAAAGGGAGCCTGAAGCTCTGGACTGGTGACCCATACAGGTCAGGCTGTGAGGAGTGATGGGGTGCAGGAGGACAGACGGAGAGAGGAAGAGAGAGTGTGTCAGGGAGAGAAAGAGAGAACAAGGAGGGGAGTCAGGTAGGACTGGGTGCGACTTCAACCCCACACAATCCAGGACTCGAGGAGGATCTCAGGCCAATACCTGCCTCTTTGGGGTGACTTCAGGCTGGGGCCCCAGCTGGGTCTGCGCCTGAGCAAGGGGACCAGGGACAGACAAGGGGAGCGGCTGGGCAGACAGTGCCACAGCGCTGGTGGCAGCAGCCCTGGAGGCAGTGACTGCAGTGGCCGTGGCCGGGCTGGGCATGGAGTCTGACCAGTCTGAAAGTGAGGGAGGTGAGGGGCTGGCCCAGTGCTCAGGGGACTCGGGGGATGGGGTTAGGTAAGGGTGCTCACTGGGAACACGCAGGAAGCGGGCCTTGGGGGGGCTTCCATGGGCCCCAGCTGCCGGATACTCCTCACCATGCCCCGGGGCAGCCAGGTATGGCGGGGGCCGCTCCTGGGGGGAGACGGGGGTCCCAGGATTCAGCAGCTGGGGCCCTGGTGCCAGCGGCAGCAGGAACGAGGGGCCCGGGGGGGCAGGTGGGGGGAGCCGGGCCCAGTCGAGGGGCACAGCCACAGGGTTCAGTAGACCCAGGCTGAGCACACAGCCCCCAGGAGGCTGGCGTCCTAGGCCCACACAGCTGGCACCACCAAGCTGCGTCAGAGACATGGCCGTGGCTGTGGCTGTGGCGGCTGCATAGGGTCCCTCAAGGGGGAAGCCGCCAGGGGATGCAGGGGTCCCACCGAAGGGCCTCGGGGAGTCCAATGAGTCCACAGGTGAGAGGGTGACTGAGCTCTCGGCCAGGGGGCCAGGGCAGGCCAGCGTCAGCTTCTTGCCCCGACCCCGAGTGCCCTGTGGCCCCAGCCCTGCCTTTCCTGGGGGTCTCCGACTCTTCTTACCCCCTGACTGGGCTGCCTTGAGGCCTGGAAGGAAGGCCCCAGGTGGGCAGAGAAGGGGCCCCAAGCCATGGGGGCCAGAGGGGCTGCGGGGCCCACTGGGCTGGTCCAGCAGGCGCACAATGTCCTGGTGCAGCCGCTCCTGGGCCACATCTCGTGGGAGCCTGTCCAGGTGGTCGGTGATCTCACGGTTGGCAAAGTGGTCCAGCAGCAGCTTGGCAGCCTCATAGCTGCCCTCCCTGGCGGCTAGGAACAGTGGGGTCTCCTCCTGGAGGGGAAGGGGGAGCGGGCAGAACCCACAACATGTTAGGGATGGGATCACTAGAACCAGGGTCAACATCAGCAAGGCCTTTGGCTCTGGAGAAACTAGGAGTTTTGACCAGAAACTGGGCTCAAATCCCAGCTCTGTTGAGGAAAGTTCTTAGGCAAGTTCTTTCGTTTAAACCACATTCATGAAGCACCTACTAAGCAATAGGACCTGGGTAAGGAGAGTGAGACACTGACCGTAGGCAAAACATGTAAGGGGCACCAAAGGCCTCAATCATCAAAATAAATGATATTTTAAAGCATTTTTTAAAATTAAGTTTAACGCAAAAAATTCAAAATGAATAAAATACCAAAATGTTATATAAGGACAGACTCCACCTCTGTACCCCTTAAGCCTCACACCTCCCATCTGTAAAGTGAGGAAGGTGATACTATCTTACAAGTGAGGACCCACTAAGCACTTTATAAACGCATTAGCTCACTGAATCCTGGTAAGGGGCACTGGGTTGGGTGTTGCTGCTTCCCTGCTACACAGATAAAGACACTGGTTCAGAGGAGCTAAGCAACCTGCCCAAGGTCACACATCAGCTGCCACCACCGTCCTCCTCTGATCCACTGTTGGAGCCTCTTGGGCCCAAATCCCAATGTTCAGCAAGTTGGGCGAATGCCCTCTAGACGACCACCCTGCTCCTTGCCGCCTGCGGGGGGTCAGGGCCACAAGCTGGGGCTCACCTTGCTATCCTGCATGTCCTTGTTGGCTCCATTTTTGAGCAAGGCCAGGGTGGCCTCCACATTGTTGACAGCTGCTGCCCAGTGTAAGGCTGATTTCCCTAGAGGGAAGGAGGAGAGGTCATTGTCAGGACCAGGCTCATACCAGCCCCCCATGGCAAGTGGGGATGGAGTACCCAGAATATGGCCTGGAAGCAAAAGGCAGGCCTGCAGGAGTATGTCATAGCTCAAACTATAAAAACTATAAAGTATTTAAAAGAAAATAGTAGCGAATCTTCAGGATCTGCGATATGGCACCAAAAACACAAGCAACAGTAGCAACAACAGCAAAAAAAAAAAGATAAATTGAGGCTCACCAAAATGAAAACTTTTGTACTTTTAAAGGTACCATGAAGATGGTGTCACGTATAAGAAAAATGTAGAGGAAACAAACAAGGAACAAGAAAAAAAAATAATCATTTCCAATAAACAAAAAATCAACACAGCTATAAACCAGAGACATTCCCGAGGGGTGGAGAAGGGAGAAGGAACAAAATGGGTGGGAAGAGCTCAGGGAACTACAGTGATGGTGCACGGGGGAATTGGTGGTGGGAATTTCACAGGGAGGAGAAGAATACAACGTACAAAAATGTAAATATCTAAAAGTTAAATATATCTAAAATTTAAAAAATAAAGTGGAAAAGACACATTGGAGAGATATTATCAAAAAATAATAATAAAGACACCATCAAGAAAGTGAAAGGAAAACCTAAAAATTCAGAGAAGTATTTGTAGACCACGTGTGTGATGGGAGACATGTAAAACACGTAAGAAATTCACATAACTCAATGATAAAAAGAAAAATCAATGTAAAAAATGGGCAAAGGATCTGAATTAACATGTCTCCAAAGAAGATACACAAATGGCCAACATACAGATGAAGAGATGTTCAACATCGTTAGCTAAATCAGTGAAATGAAATTAAACTATAAGGAGATACCAATTCACATCTACTGTTGCAGATCCCAAAGATACAGACAATAACAAGTGTTGATGAGCATATGGGGATAATGAAACCCTCATCTACTGCTGGTGGGAGTGTAAAGTGGCACAGCCCGTGGACAGTCTGGCAGCTCTTTGAATATTTAAACAAAAAGTGACCAGATGACCCAATAATTACACTCCCAGGGAAATACTCAAGAGGAATGAAAACATATATTCACAGAAAAACTTGTACACAAATGTTCATGGTAGCCTTATGTATAATAGCCAAAGAGTAGAAACAGTTCAAATGTCCACCAGTAAAAGGATAAACAAAATAAATTAAAATAAAAAGAATACTGATGCACACTATTTAAAGATTCATGAATCTTTAAAACACCGTATTAAGCAAATGTAGCCAGTCAAAAAAGACCACATATTGTATGATTCTTTTTGGTGTTTTTTTTAAAGATTTATTTTTATTTATTTATGCATACAAGAACTGGGGTACAGGCCACAGAAGCAGGGGATGAGAGGATTCATCAGAGACAGAGTGGGGAGCAGAACAGGAAGATCTACTGAAATACACTGCTGGGGGGAGCAGCAGGCAAGACAGGACAGGTCTGCTGCGCCACGTGAGTTAGCTCCCTGGTTGGGGATCAAACCCACGATGCAGTGGCTAGTGACAGCTTGATAGCACTTTAATTCCTGCACACCAGGGAGGCCCTGTATGATTCCTTTTGTGTGGAATATCCAGAACAAGCAAATCCACAGTGACAGACATACATAAAAGTGGTTGCCAGGGGCTAGAAAGATGAGGGTATTTGGGGGTGAAGCTAAGAGGTGAGAGTTGTTTTTTCATTTGTTTTTCAGGTAATGAAAATGTTCTAAAATTTATTGTGACGATCTTTTTACATCATACTAAAGGTCAGTAGAATTTATACTTTTTTTTTTTTAAAGATTTATTTATTTATGCATACAAGCACTGGGGCACAGACCAGAGGTGTGGGGGGGGGAGGTGAGAGGATTCACCACAGAGAGCGGGGAGCAGAACAGGCAGATAACAGAAGTACACTGCTGAGGGCAGCAGCAGGCGAGGCAGGAGAGGTCTGCTGCGCCATGTGGGTCCCCTCCCTGGCCGGCAGCAGGGATCGAACTCGTGCTGCAAGTGGCTGCAGTTTGCTTCATAGTGCGTTGCTTAACCCACTGCGCCACCAGGGGAGGCCCAGAATTTATACTTTAAATGGGTGAATTTGTGGGGGGGCCTCCCTGGTGGCACAAGGTATTAAGCACTGTACTATGAAGCATCCGCAGCCACTGCAGCACAAGTCCCATCCCCAGCCAGGGAGCTGACACACATGGCGCGGCAGACCTCTCCTGTCTCACCTGCTGCTCCCCTCAGCGGTGCATTTCAGTCAATCTGCCTGTTCTGTTCTCCACCTGTCTCTGGTGAATTGTCTCTCACCACCAGCCCACCCTACATGTCTGCCTGTACCCCAGTTCTTGTATGCATAAATAAATAAGCCTTTTTTAAAAAAAATGGGTGAATCTGTATGGTATATGAATTTCATATTACCATAAAACATTTTTAAAGTGGGCAAAACAAAGATCTAAAACATTCATTCAATGAAATAAGACCCCTACATCTTGGTTAGCCCCAGCCACATCTCCCTGGGAGTAGCCAGCCATAGATTTGGGCAATTTGCAAATGTATGATACCAGCTTGCCAGTAGATGGCAGCAGAGCAAGTTCTTCTACCAAAACAGATGGAAGTGAATTATCTCCGGGAAGGGCACCATTTTCTAAATCACTGGGGCATGGCAGTGTAAGTCCGCGTGGAAGTCCTGTTGTGTGTGCATAAGTTTCAGTGACCGGTCTCAATGTGGGTGTGAGTTCACACCAACAAGATAGTTAGGGCATAGGTGACACTGCCTCCCAACCCACCACTGTCTCCCACTGCCTACCGAGTTCATCCACTGCATTGACATCAGCATGACTAGCAATGAGCTCTTCCACCATGCCCTCCACTGCCAGGCGGGCTGCCAGGATCAGTGCTGTTGCGCCATCCACCATGCGGGCATCCAGGTCTGTGGAGCGGTTCCGGATGAGAATCTAGTGGAAGAGAGGGTGCTGCAGGTAGAGTCATAGCAGGCACAGGGAGATCAAGAGCACCTCTCAGCCCACCGGCCAGTAAGTCAGCCTACTCCCGCTTCCTTGGCACTGATGAGGTACAGAGAGCAGCTTCTTGCCAGACACTGAACTCCCAGAGATTCCCACTCTACAAATTAAAAGCAGCTCTGGAGCTTGTCAAACCTAGATCTCTGTGACGTCTGCCATAGCTCTGAAGTCCAAAAGGCAGGTCCACCTCACCTGGAAGACGCCCTGGGCATCAGCAGTGACAGCCGTGTGCAGGGGTGTGCGGCCTGAGTGGTCCTGGGCGTTGGTGTCCGCCCCAGCATCCAGCAGCCGCTTGGCCGCGTCAGCTCGAGCATAGCGGGCAGCCAGGTGCAGGGCCGTCTCGCCTGTGCGGTCGGTCCTCGCCCCCAGCTGGGCCCCCTGGCAGATCAGGTCTGAGATGATGCTAGCAGACGTGTCTTCTGCCTCATCCTCCTCGGCTGGCATTGACTCCAGGGCCCCCCCACAGAAGGAGGCTAGCATCAGAGGGGTGAAGCCATCTAGGGGGACAGGAATGTCACAGGGCTAGGCACAGGAGCCTTTCCCAAGAATACTATCAAGGGCACTGTGTTAGGAGGAATGAGACACACGGGAGCAATGGCAAATGGCAGGATTTCATCCTATTTTAATCACTAAATAGCATTCCATTGTGTATCTATACCACATCTCAACCCAAACAGGTTTTATGCTTAGTGATATAAGTCACACAGAAAAGGATAAAAACTGCATAATTTCACTCATGTGTGGTACACAAAGGAATAAATCAAATGAATGAACTAAATAAAACAAAAATAAACTTTTGGACTCTAATGCCAAGTGGTTACCAGAAGAGATTGGAGCAAGGGTGGAGAAGAGGGCATAACTTAGGTGAGTCAGGCTAAAGGAGTTAATTGTATAGTGAAGGCTAAAACTGGACTTGCAGTGGTAAACTTACTGTAGTACATACAGACATTTATAATGATGCACACTTGGACTCATGTTATATTGCAATGTTGCTTCAATAAAAAAACATTAAAAATAAGAGAAATGGCAGGCCTACCCATTCCCATCTGCATGCACGCGCGCACACACACACACACACACACACATCTGTGTCAGGTGCCCCAGAAGTCAACCCAGAATGAGGAAATGTGGGCATGTGACTTGCCACAGAAAGACTCCTGAGCAGTAGTGGGTTGCAAGATAAGGGAAGGAAGAGTCAAGCGAGCATTCAAACTCAGGCAGATTCTGAAGGGTTATTTCAAGTCAGTTCTGGGATAATCCAGTTCAATACTGGATCCAAATGTGTCTGATGCTTCCAGTCACAAGAGCCAGTAAATCTGTTGTTTCATTTGAGCTAATGTGGCTTGACTTGAGTTACTATCACAACCAATTAAGCTGTGCCTTTCATGTCCCCACACCACTGCTGAAGAGGTGCCCTGGGACATAAAATCCCCAGTAGCCAGAGGAACCTCAAAAGAGAACCACAGGCACAGGTCAGTTATAGCAAAGACAAAATTAAGCTGGGGGAAAATACCAGCCTAGACAGACCTAAGATAACATGAGCATGAGCATCCACCCTAGATTCACTTAGGGAGCCACCAGCACCCCATCCATCTTCAAGCCCTGTGTCGAGCTGAATTAGCTCCTTCAGGAACAAGCATGTGGGTCAGGCCTGGTCAATCTGCATATTCAAGCCCCGGGTCACAATGATTGGTTCAGGGACTGCCATGTGACCCCAGCCTGTCCAATCAGAACATATCCTGAGACTTTTGCTGGTACAGCTAAGGTTTTTTTTTTTTTTAAAGATTTATTTATGCATACAAGCACTGGGGTACAGGCCAGAGGTGTGGGGGGTGAGAGGATTCACCACAGAGAGCGGGGAGCAGAACAGGTAGATCAACGGAGTACACTGCTGAGGGGAGCAGCGGGCACAGCAGGAGAGGTCTGCCGCGCCATGTGGGTTCCCTCTCTGGCCGGCGGCAGGGATCGAACTCGTGCTGCAGTGGCTGCGGTTTGCTTCATAGTGTGTTGCTTAACCCACTGCGCCACCAGGGAGGCCCCAGCTAAGGTTTTATAAGGCAGGACTATTCTAGGGACACCACGCCCCGGAGAGAAAGCATGCCCAAACAGAGCCAAGGGTGGCTTGGTTCTAGATGTGTCTAGATCTAGATGTGTGATCTTGGATCTAGATGTGTCTGAATCTTTGAGTTACAAAAACCAGAAAATCTCTTGGTCTCTCTGAGCAAGTCTGAACTGAATTATCACTTGCAACCAAGAGTCCTGATTAACACACCCCTACAGACAGAGGCCCAGGCACACCTAGTTTTCCCAAAACACTCATCCAGATGCAACCTCTCACAAGCTGGGGCACCCTGGAGGAAGCAGGGGTGCCATCACTGACCTGGCCCTCGCACATTGACATCCATGCCATCAGCCTCCGCGTCCCCCTGTGGTGGTGTCAGAGCCATAGCTGGTGCCACGCGGATGTCAGCGGCAACCAGGTGATGTTGAGTCCACTGGCGGCAATCCACAGCATCCTCGGCCCCCACAGAGGGCTCCTCCACCTGGAGGCACAAGCACCAGGTCACCACAAGGCGTCGGGAGAGACACACTTAGAGGGCTGGCTGGGGTGTCCCCACAGGCTTCTCTCACAGAGATGCAAACACCTCCTGCTCCTCTTAAGGATGAGAAAATGGGAAACTCGTCATGCCAGAGCTCAAAGAATTCAAAAGGAAAATAACTTGACATGAACACACAAATGAAAATAAGAGAAAATTCTATGGACAACAGTAACAAGAGGACCAAAATGTTTAGAATTAAACAACAGAAGTGCAAACTTATATTCTAGAAACACGAACCACTGGTAAAAGAAATGTAGGGGCAGAGGAGTGTCCCTCAGTGTTAATCTGGGAAATGGGTGTGCAGGTAGAAGGGAAGGAAGGTAGCAGGGAGACGCCCTGGATACCTGCGGGGCTGCTACCCAATTATCACAAACATGAACAAGAAGTACTGTCCCAAACAGTCACGCACAAACAAACTGATTTCCTTCACATGCCAGCACATTGGCCCCTAGCGGGCGCCTGACACTCATAAACTGAGGCAAGAATGATATTACAGAAACAGGACAGAACCTATTCAAGTGCCTGAGAGAGGGCGCCCAACACAGAACCTGATAAAGCCATACCTGAGCTGCTGGACTCAGTAGCGAAGCTGCATCCATGCAAAGGAAGAGACAGGTGAGTAACGGCTAACCGGAAAGGGTAAGAGGGGATGGGACAGTATTCAATGCGGGTTTGAGTTCTGATACTGTCACTTATTCTGATACTGTGACCCTGGATAAACCACAATGGAGCACTGGACTTCTTGTTGGCACAATCAGGAGGACGCATACATTCTGCTGTCAAAATACCATCAGCAATATACTGCGCAAATACCCACTTCGGGATCAGAAAGAACAAAAAAGCCTGGAGTGAGCAGAGTTCCTTAGCTGTTAATTGTAATAAAAATCTCTATTTCACAAACCAAAATACAGACAGCAAAGAGGCGGCTACAACTGTGGTGTCTATCAATGACTGCTTTACAGGGTCCTTGTAAAGATCAAATGAGGTGTGCATTCAAGACAATCAGTGCGCATCAAACTTATGCCATCAGGAGGCTGTTAGGGACTGAATCGTTCCATATAATCCCCTCCCCAGAGTCATATACTAAAGCCCTAAGCCCCAACATGACTATATTTGGAGACAGGATTTCTAAGGAAGTAATCATGGTTAAATGAAGTCAGAAAGGTGGGGTCCCTATCTTATAGGACAGGTATCCTCCTAAGAAGAGGAAGGGATGCCAGCGCTCATTTTCTCTCCATGCACATGCAGAGAGAAAACCATGTGAAGACACAACAAGAAGGCAGCCATCTGCAAGCCTGGCAGAGAGCCTCGCCAAGAAGCAAGCATGCTAGTACCTTGGTCTTGGACTTCTAGGTTCTGTAATTATGAGAAAATAGCGCCTGTTTTTTAAGCCACCCAGTCTGTAGCACTTTGTTAGGGTAAACCAAGCAGACTAAACCACTGATGTGGTTCCAGGAGTTACTGGTGCTTGGAATCAGCTGGGAGCACTCTCAACAAAGTCGGACCTAGCAGAAAGCAAGCACACAGCTACGTGGGCCAGGAGATCCTCTGCTAGGAAGAGCTGGTCTAGAAAGGACAGGATGGGAGGGCAATGTAACTGTTCTCCGGAGCCAGAGTAGACACTTCCCCTGGCTTTCCCACTGACCATTGGGTTCCCACCCAGAACCGAGGGCAGGGGTCAGATGAGAGGGCACAACCTTTAGTCGTTTGGCCTCCGGGCACTCCGTATCTATCCAGTCTGTGGCCACCTCCCCCATCAGACTCTCGCCCTTAGTCATGTTCCTGTGGGGACAGCAGGAAGGGGGGAGATGAGAGGGGACAATGGAGATATGAGAAGAGGATCAAAGGTGGGGTCGGAGCAGGTGCACAAAGGTGAGGTTAGTCTAGGCTTGGGATCCAGGGTCCTGGGTCAGTGGAGGGGGTGGGGAGAGGCTCTGGATACAGGCTCCAGTGAGAGGATATGGGATAGGGTTAAGGTCACAGGGGAAGTCAGACGTTATGATGGGTGACAAGCAGCATCTTAAAAAGTAGAATTGGAAAGGGACAGGAGTGGGATCGGGGTTCAGATCAGTGGGTTTTGAGATATGTGAGGGCAGGGCTGAAGGTCTTAAGGAATAGGTCAAGAAGTTGGATGTGAGACCCAAGGCCATGACAGGGGTTGAAGATCATGAGGAATGATGTGGAAAGAGGGTGAGAGGTTAGTCAAAGGTCAGGGTGAGTTAGGACCAGAGCTGGTATTAGGAGGCACAAAATATAGGGGTCAGGGTGTCAGTGAGGTGCTGGCGTAGCAGGGATCAGAGGTCACGTGGAAACAAATGCCATCTGTCAGGGTGAAGTCTAAGAAGCCGGGGTGAGCGTGGGGTCAAAACTGGGTCAGAGTAGGATTTCAGTAAGGGTACTTGGACACAGAAGGTATGGTTAGGGGTCATGAATCAGGAGTGATCCCCAGGGGTCACCAAGTTAGTGGTCAGGAGTGGAGCATGAAGTTAGGGTCAGAGGTCAGAGTCCAGGTGGACTCAAGGGCTCACAAGGGCCCCCGTGAGGGACTGGGGTGCAGGCAGGGTCCTCACTTCATGCCTAGTGCGTCTTGGCCCACAGGCTCCCGCCGGCCTTTGTGGCCACTGGCCACATCCTTGTGCAGCGCGAAGCCCTCGGGGAACCAGAGGGTGCTGTGCTCCCGCTTGCGCCGGGCCACCATGACGCCGAGGACGAGGATGACCAGCAGAAAGACGGCACTCGCAGCCAGCAGGGGCAGCAGCGGCACACTAGGCTCCGGCAGCTCCAGGGGCTCCCCTGCAGGTGGGAAGCGGAGACTTCAACCCCAGTCCTTGCCCAGCCCACCTCAGGAGCTCCGTCCTCAGCCCCTGACAGGCCAGGGCCTCACCCCGAGCAGCCCGCAGTGGGTAGGGGAAGTCCAGACGCTCCACTGCTGACAAAGCTCCCAGGTAGTCGGCCGCACTCTGGGCATCGGGGAAGCAGTGGTCATTCTCTGGCGACTGCAGGCACAGTCGATTGTCAATCTCCAACATCACTACGGAGCTACGAGGACATGGGGAGAGACAATCAGGTCCGGCAGACACCTGCAGCAAGCAGGCGGCAGAGTCCTCTTTCCTCAGTGCTGGCTTCAGAAGCGCCATCTCTACTTACCCGTCACCGTAGCCAGAGCTCCCCAACCTGGCACCCAGCCCACCACACCCCCAGAACCAGTCTTTTTGTAGCCACTGGTATCCCCTGAGCGATGAGTCAGAGGGCAGTTTTCATACCCACATCAGTGGATGTCACTGGTGTGAGCGAGGTCACCTGAATAAAATGGTGTTTCCATCTCAGAGCCCATCCCACCGTGGGAGCCCCAGCTCCCCACCCCATAGCCCACAGTGGGTGCCAGTACCTATCTCTGAGCACTGGCTTCTCCCAGTTGACAGCTGCCTCTTCTCCAGAGAAATGGCCATAGCAAAGTGGAGGCCACTTCAGTTGCAAGGGGACACCCCTCAGAGCACAGTAACTGGCAGGTACAGGTATACCAAGGCCAGCCCTCCTGCCTCAGGTGGGGACAACTCCATGCTTTGCACACTTCCAGAGTTCTCCATGGAATCAGGCTAAGGGTGGACCCTGTCTGAGACTACCTACTTCAGTTATTCCCCTGCTCCATCCTCAGTCCTTTTCTCCTGAGTGTAGTCAATGCATCCCATATAGCTGAGTCCCCACCCAGGCTCTGCTCCCAGGATCCCAGCCCTCCTAATTCCCTCTTCCTTATGATCCCCAGCACCCCATGCCCAGATCGCCTTCTCTCAACCTATTCCCTCCCTTCCTTCCTCCCTCCCTCCCTCTCCCCCTTCTTCCATCTGCTCTTTTCTGAGCCAATTTCCCTCAACCAATTCTCAGATCTCAGAGTCTACTAATCACTCTTCTGTCCTTTCTCTCCCCACTTGAGTTACTCCATGACTTCAATGATAGTCAATAGCCTGTCTTTCACATGTCTGTCCTCACCCCCCTGACATGACCCTCAGTCATCTCAGGGGTCTCCACCACATCCCCACACTCCTCAAACTCTAAGTCCCAAAGTGACCCAGGTTTTTCTGTGAACTCATCTAATCACTTGGCCACCCCAGCCAGGGAGTGGCACATCAGCCACCCTCTTCCAGCCACACCCAGCCAGAGCCCCATCTCTAAAATCCAGCCCTTGGGTCTCCCTGGTGGTGCAGTGGGTTAAGCAACGCACTGTGAAGCAAACCACAACCTCAGCAGCATGAGTTCGATCCCTGCCCTCGACCAGGGAGGGGACCCACATGGCGCAGCAGACCTCTCCTGCCTTGCCCGCTGCTCCCCTCAGCAGTGTGTTTCAGTCAGTCTGCCTGTTCTGCTCCCCACTCTGTCTCTGGTGAATCCTCTCATCGCCCCTACCTCTGACCTGCATCACCGCTCTTGTATGCATAAATAAATAAATCTTTAAAAAATAATAAATTAATTAAATAAAATCCAGCCCTCTTCTCTGTGTCAGGGCCCCGCCTACTACGGAACCACACCTCCCTTCCAGCTCCTCACCACCAGCATAGTTTTATATTTTTCGTGTCTAAAAAAGAGCAAAAACAAAAAACCAATACACATGTCCTTAGTCACTCTGCTGTACCCCTGCCTCTCCAGAAGTACAAAAGCAGAAAGCACTAACGCTTGTGGGGGCAGGGATGGCGGAAGACCTGGCAATTGCGCTCGCAAAGGGCTCTTGTCCATGTCTGGAAGCATTCTTGGTTGCTACATCTTAGAGGGGAGGCGGAAGGATGCTTTTTATAGAAGAGCCCAGGGACGCTACTCAGCGCCCTTCAGTGCACAGGACAGCCCCCGCAGCAAAGCAGGGTCTGGCCCCACATGTCTATGGTGCCAAGGCTGAGACCTGTGGACTCACTGGAGAAGATTCTCCAAGAAGTTAAGATAAAGAACACGCGTAAGACCAATGGTGCCCCATCCCCCTCAGAGGCTGCGTGGTGGCCCCACTCACCCGATCACCTCGGCGGCCAGCTCTCGCCGGTTGCGGGATTCGGAGCCAGACCAGGGCCGGTGGTAAGGGAAGACCATGGCCTGGCCGTTCTCATCCAGGCGGAAGCGCAGCGAGGTGCGCAGGATGCCGCTGAGCCTCTGCAGAAAGTCGGCGCTAGTGCGCAGCAGCTCTTCCGGGGGTAGCAGCACTGTGAGCACCAGCACGCCACGCGCCAGAAGGGCCGGCACTTCGCCGGCACAATCCAGCCCGTCCCAGCCACACTCCTCCGTGTTGCAGCCTTGATCGCAGCGGCCATCAGCGAAGTGGTCGGCGCAGTACTTCTCATACACCGGGCTGGGGACAGAAGGAATGGGGTCAGGGGCCTCTGAATTCCCTGCTCACGTGCGCATGAGCCCCCCTACACACACACACACATTGCCAAGCGCGGGGACGCCACAGACAGAAGAGGGGCAGACAGTACCAGCACCGGGACTAGAATGCATCTGCACGTACAGGGCTTTCTGCAAACCGGCCGTTTATTCGGTAACTAAGAATAAACCAATGACTATTGGCAAGACTGCCTGCTATGTGAGGGAGCTGCTAGAGGAAGGAAGGGTGGGATCCAGGCATACATCCTTGCCCCTTTGGAGCTGACATTCCAGTGGACAGACAGACATCAGATGAGATAAATGAGCAGTTTATATATGTCATTCACCAGTCAAAAAAAGTTAAATGTAAACACATGTACACACAGTGCTACACAGAATTAAATAGTAAGGAAAAAACAAAACAGAAGTTCTGGGTGTAGCCAGTGAGGAACTCACTGGGAAGGTGTTACTGAGCAAAAACTTGGAGGTGAGGGAGGCTTCCTGAAGGAAGAACATTCCAGGGGACAGTCACTGCAAAGTCCCGAGGGAGAACTAAGCCTGAGTATCAGAAAAATGGCAGGGAGAGAGAGAGACTGGGGGTGGGTGAGGATGCCCACAGGGAGAGAAAGGTGAGGGAAGGGTTCCAGGCAGACATGAGAACACAGAGGGACTGAGGGGGGCAGAGCACACAGGATGGACAGATGGAATGCCAAGGACAGAGATGAGGCTAATGAAACTACGTAGAGAAGGGTAGGGAAAGACAGGTAGGATCGTGGACAGACAGAGGGGCAAAAAGGGTTCACGATGGACAGGACAGACAGAAGCAGCACATGGGTGAACAAAGATAGACTGGCGTACAGACAGACAGATGAACATCTGAAGTCCATGGACACACAGCAAAGCAGACAAACACCTGGGAGTACAGAGGGAAGAAAGGAATTCAGGTGGCCAGAAAGACGGATAAGCAGGGCATAGGGCTAGACAGAGGGAATGCCTAGGAAGACAGAAAAGCAAACATGTAGGATCATGGTTGGACAGATAGATGGGACAGATTGAAGGGCAGACAGGGCGCACATGTAGACGAACAGACAAACAGAAGTGGCACAAGGATGGACATAGGAGGTGCACAGAGCGACAAGCAGAATACTGGGGTGGACAGACAGGGAACACCAAAAAACAGATGTAGCAGATGCACGGACAGCCGAATAAATGACCTAAGGATGACCAAAATGACAGGCAGGCCATGGCAAATGGATGGACATGGATGGTCAGACATGGCACACAGACAGACTGACAAATGGACCAGACGGATAAAGAGGCAGGGCCCACGGAGGGTCCTAGGCAAACAGACCAACTGGGACGTGTAATGGACGGACTAAGAGAGAAGCAGTCACACGTGAAACACGGCCAGGCAGACGGGGTGAGTATATAGGCAGACGGCCAGACACACAGCAGACTCACTTGCAGGCGCGCTCACGGCCCCCTGTGCGGCAGTCGAAGTTGTCATAGAGGCAGCCAGGAGAGCTGCAAGCAGGGTCGCAGCGGCTGTTGTTGAAGAGGCGCCAACACTGCAGCGCCGCGCACTGCCGCCAGGGGTCGCCCACGCTCAGAGAGCAGTCGCCGCCATCCCAGCCGCAGCCCCGGGTGTTGCACTCTCGGTCGCAGCGCTTGTCCCCGCTCTTGGCCTGGCAGGAAGCGCTGGGGCACAACGGCTCCTCTGGGGCCTCGGGCACCGCGGCGGGCACCTCGCAGCGCGGGCCGGCCCAACCTGGCGCACAGGCGCACCGGTAAAAGGGCGCGAGCAGCACCGGACGGCAGGAGCCCCCGTGGAGACAAGAAGTAGCCGTGCAGCTGGCGTTAGCATCCCCCGGGAGTGACCCCCGGAAACCCCGGCAGGCGGGCCCCGACAGCCCCGGCGGGCAGGCGCAGCGCGGCCCACGGGCCGTCTGCTGGCATGGGACGCCCACTGGGCACTGTAGCTCCCGGCAGGAACGCGCCACCTGCTCGCAACGCGGGCCCCAGAAAGGCTGCGGATCGGATAGGAGAGGAAAAAACGCACCGAGTAGGGGAAGCAGGTGAGCAAGAGAGAAGGGATGAGAGGGAGGGATGTGGAGAGGGTGGAGAAGAGGATTGAGCGTAAAAGGTTAAGTAGAGGGGGGAGAAAAGAGAGTAGGAAGATCAGGACTTGGGAAAGGTTGAGCCTGCAATCTCCCCAGGTCAGGGCACAACCTCTCCCGCTTCCACCAGGGCCAACCTTGCTGAAAAGCCCCGCCTTCCTTAGGAGGCCACGCCTCCAACCCCTAACCCCCCTCCCCCCACACGCACGCACTCAGGTTGGTGCACTCTGCAGGTAATTTCAGCATTTCCCAGGAGCCCCCTTCACCTAAAGCCACATCCTCCCTTTTCCACCTCACTCCCCTCTTCTCCAGGAGACCCAGACTCTAGATGTGACCAATACAGGCCACTTACCGGGATGCAGTGGCAAGCAAAGGTGAGCCCACCCCCAGAACCTGGGCTGGGATGACACTGGCCTCCATGCTGGCATGGCTGGGATTGGCAGGGAGACAAGACAGTTTGACAGCGGGGACCTGGGTAAAAAGGGGTAGGAGTTGTGGCTCAGCCACAGTGAGGGAACACAAGCAGACTCCCAGGCCAGACCCCTCCTCTACCACTTACCTGTGAACCCAGCATGGCAAAGGCAGTGGAAGCCCCCACCTGGGTCCTGCAGGCAGTCGCGGGTGTGTGCTGCATGACAGACACCTGGGCGACACTCATTGATGTCTGCCTCACAGCGCAGACCAGTGTATCCTGGAGGGCAGCTGCAGCGGAAGCCACCTACCAGATCCATGCAGGTACCATTGTGCAGGCACTGGGGACTGGCATCCAGGGATGGCCAGGGGCCACAGTCATCCTCGTTAATTTCGCAGAGCACACCTGGGAGAAGGGAGCATGGGGGGACAATCAGAAAGGGATGGAAATCCAGCCTCCTCTCCTGTCCCCCAACCCTGGCCCTGATGTACCCTGTGTCCCCGGGGGGCAGGAACAAAGATATCGAGCCACAAGGTCAATGCAGAAGCCCCCATGTTGGCAGGGCTGGGAGGCACACTCGTCCACATCATCTTCACAGTTATCGCCAGTATAGCCAGCCGGACACTGCAGTTGGGAGGAGGGCCAAGACAGGGACCCACTCAGTGCAGAGGGACAGACACTCCTCATGCAGACACAGATCATGCAAGCACAGAAGGATACAGTCACCCAACACAAGGAGATATGCCCAGTGTACAGAAAACGCACACAATACTAGGAAACACACTCAGACACAGAAGGCCACCAGGACACACAAGACCATAGACACCCAGTGCCGAGAGACGCACACAAACACATAGGTCAGAGACACAGGAGAAACACCCAGGTCTACCCCAAACACAACTCTGTAGCTCATGCATTTACACCAGAGATGCCTTGCACAGAGAAACACCTAAATACCTCCAAGAAACAACCAAAGAGAGAGGCACCGCCAGACAGTAACACCCGCAGACCTACCCAGAGTGATACCCATAAAGATATACCCAGAACCAGGAAAGCAAAACCCCAGAACACACAAGCTTAGGAAGAGACACACCACACCAGCCCAAACACACCCAGGCATGACTAACTCCTCTCTGCCCTTCCTCAGGAGCCTCTTACCTCACACATATAGCCCCCCATGTAGCCTCGGCAGGTACCCCCGTGCTGGCAGGGCTGGGCCAAGCAGGGATCCACTTCCTGCTCACAGTGGCTGCCTGTCCGCCCTTCTGGACACACACAATAGTGGGAGCTGTCCTTGTTCACACACTGCCCGCCGGCCTGACACAGCTGCTCCAGCTGCACTCCTGCATAAAGGGGCAGCGGTGTCAAGCACACATCCCCCCTCTTCCTGCCAGCACCACACACACAACATCCCTGGCCCACCCCTAAATTTTTCTCGATCTCTCTCTCACTCTAACACACACACACACGAGCACCTTCAGTCTCAATAGATGCACACACTATTTAGGGCCTGATCAGCTGTCATTACACACACAGCTACACAACCCATCACGAACCCTCATTCAGCTCACACCAGCAGAGAGTACACACAGACTCCCGGCCCCACGCACCCGACCACTGAGTCCCCCTCACCTATCTGGGCTGCCGCCTCCCTGCAGGGCAGGCTCTGGATGTCACAGAGGCGGCCACTCCACCCAGGGGGGCAAAGGCAGTAGAAAGAGGACCCGGTCCGGGCACAGCGACCCCCGTTCTGGCAGGGCGAACAGCTACACCAGTCTATCAGCGTCTGGAGGGTAAGCCCACAGCTTTGGGGTTTGGGGAACCCCTAGAAACCACATCCCACAGAACTTTCAGATTCCTCTCCCAGGGTCCCAGTCATGCCCCTTACTGTAAATCCACTCCAACCCCCTCCCTGGGATATAGGCCAGCTCCTGCAGGATACCCAGCAGATCTCTGTCCAGGGCCCAGGGCAGACCCCGACCCAGGACATCCCTCCAGACCCCTCCCTACATGACCTGTGACTCCACCCACCTGGCAGTAGGTGCCCGTGAAACCGTCAGGGCAGGTGCAGAGGAAGCCAGGGTGGGTGGCAGTGCAGACGCCCCCGTGTGCACAGGGCTGCGAGAGGCAGGGGTCGGCCTCATGTTGGCAGTGTGCACCCACATAGCCGGGGCGGCACAGGCAGCTGAAGGAGTTCACACCGTCCACACAGGTCCCACCGTTGAAGCAGGAGCTGAAAAGGAAGCAAGGGGTGGGTCAGGCTCTGCCCCCTAACAGGCCCCGCCCACTCCTAGACCCCCTCCTAGCGCTGAGTGTCCCCCTCTCAGTATCAGAAGCTGCAGCCCCACTAGAGGCCCGGCTCTGTCCTGCCCCACACCTTCAATTTACCAGGTACTTCAGTGCTAAAATGGGAGCCACATGGAGAGCCCCCCCTCACCCCCCCAGGTCCTGGCCTAGGGAGCGGATGGGAGAACAGCATCTCTGAGGTTTTCTCCAAACAGACGCCCTGCTCCCCAGGCACAGCCCCACCAGGCATCAAAGTCCAGACATAGGTGTCAAGTCAAGGACCCCACCAGTTACTTCTTCTCAAGTATGATGCCTTATCTGATGCCAGAACCCCTGAATCCCAAGTAGAAGTCCTACCCACCTGGAGCTGCAGTCAGGTAGGTCCTGCTCACAGTAAAAGCCTCCATAACCTGGTGGGCAGGTGCAAGTGAAGGAAGCCACGTGGTCCGTGCAGGTGCCCGGACCACAGGGGCTGCTCAGACACTCATCCACATCCTTAGTGCAGTGGGGACCAGCAAAGCCGGGGAGGCAGGAGCACGAAAAAGAGCCCACGCCGTCCTGACAGGAGCCGCCATTCAAGCAGGGGTCTGCAGCGGGAAGGGGGTGCCTGTCACTGCCCTGGTCGCCCATCAGCACAGCCTGCGCCCCCACGTCTCGCACAGAGGGGACTCAGGGGGTACCAGGCTCAACGGAAAGGGACACGTTTGGTCTGGGGAATCAAGTCTGTCCACTTCTGCGTGGCTCTTCCCCTCCAGTGTCAGGAAACCTCACCTACACGGAAAGGGGAGAACCAAAATTCCCTCTGAGCTCCCAAGCACCTGCTGCTGGTTGTATCTGCTCTAACCCCGGGCTGGCACAGGAGGCCTTCCCAGACCTTTACTGGCCAGGACCGTGGCCACTGGCATGTGACCACAGAGCCCTTGAAATGTGGTTGGGTCGAGTCGAGGTGTGCTGTAAGTATAAAATAGACACTAGGCTTTTAAGACGTGTTTGTTTTTCAAACAATGTAAAATATTTATGTTGATTACATGTCAAAATGATCATAACGTGGTTACTGGAAAATGTTGCATTCCGTATGTGGCTCGTGTTACTGGTCTAGGGGACAGCGGTCCTGGAGAACTCACTAGGGCCTCAGGTAGACCCATACACACAGTCCGGGCTCGCTTGCTCTCAGGGCAGCAAGCCTGATGTCTACGGGATGCGAAGTCCTCCAGATCTGTGCTCCAATCCCTGCTCATCCCCTAATACGCTGCGTGACCTCAAGCAAGTACATTTCTTTGGACCTCGATTTCCGTGAGTAAAACGGGAGAAGTAAGAGGACAGTGAAGATGAAATGAAAGCCCAGTGCTAGGCACACACAATGGAATTGATTAGCACATTCCCTGGGGCAGCAGCTCCCAAGAGCACCCTGAACTCACTGGGGTCACAGTCATCGATGTCTTGATCACAGGCAGGGCCACTGTAGCCCCCATGGCAGGTGCAGCTGAAACTCCCCGCCAGGTTGGTGCAGGTTCCGTGGGGCCCGCAGGGGGAGGGGCCCGCACACTCATCCACATCCTGCTGGCATCGCGTGCCTGGGGTGTAAGGTGACATCTGGGGTTACAGAGTGTAAGTGTGAGGGTACCTGAGACTCAATCCAGGGGCTGAGAGGAGCGAAGGTAATAATTAGCCATGCTGTCATCTGCCTCTGGGCATCTGCCTCTACAACATGCTCTTCCAGATCTACCTTCTTGTTCCAGCGGGTGGCGGTGAACGCATCCTCTAGTGAGGTCTGAGTGCCCCTCCAGGAAACCATCAACAGATCCTCAGCTGCTCGTCACTTCCCCACCCATATCCCTTCCCAGTCTTCACAATTGACCCCAAGGGCTTTGTGTGTCTGTACCCACTTATGTTTCTTCCCAGAAAAGTCCCTCTAAAAGGTAGGGCCAGAGGTGAGTCCCCTCTGGTTCCCTAGAGTCACCCAGGATGGGCAAGGAGGAAGCAAAGGAGGGAGGGAGAAAAAGCAGCTGACGTACCTTGCCAGCCCGGGGGGCAGGAGCAGACAGCCAGCTGGCCATGAGCAGACTCGCAGTGGCCCCCGTGCTCACAGGGGTTCAAAATGCAGGGGGAGAGCAGCTCACACTGATGGCCTGTGATGGGCAGGCAGAGTGAGATTGTCTTAAGAGGTTTCATATTCCCATCTCCCGCCCAGGGTCCCCACCTTAATACCCCACCTCCTAAGCTCCTGGGGGCAGAGGGGAAAAGGGAAAAAAAGGCAAATGTAAAGGTGAGAAAGTGAAGCAGAGGGAAGTGAGAAGGACGAAGGGGGCAAGAGGGAGACGCTGGCAAAGGAAAACGGGGACACCCACCCTGGACACCAGGGGGACAGGTGCAGTGGAATCCCATCCCCTCACTGGTGCAGGTGCCACCCGCCCGGCAGGGCTGGGATTCACAGGCATCTCTGGCGAGCCTTTGACTGCACTGGGAGCCACTCCAGCCAGGTTCACACACACAACGGAACCTGTTGGGGGAGGCAGTAAGGGCCAGTACATGGGCAGGGCAGCAGTGGGGGCGGGGGTCAGGGTTTGGGGAGAGGCCTCACCCTCCAGGCGCATCATGGCAGATGCCGTGACTGCAGGGTTCCTGGGCACAGGGATGACTTGGGGGGAGGCAGAGTGGGGGCAAGGAGCCAGGTGGGCAGAGACAGTGGAAGCCGTTGTCCCCGTCCATGCAGGAGCCTCCCTCACCGCACGGGCTCGAGGCACATTCATTGATCTCCACATTGCACAGGGCCCCTAGGACAAGGACAGGACAAGGACAAGGACAGTCGAGCTCACTTTGCCCTTTTAGCATGGCCACACCATTGAGCAAGGACAATCTTATCCTCAAAGCCTGTCAGCTCTTACAAATTAGGAGAGCTACCTGCTCAGCTCAGGTCATCCTCATCCCAACTTGCATGAAGTCGTTTTCATTTCTACTAGGGGTTTTCTTGACCTTACTCAGAAACATCCCCACCCCTGATTCTGGACACCCTCATCTATGTTCCAGGACAGTCTCGTATCGGGACAGGGACAGCCTCGTGTCAATCAGAGAACAAAGTATGGACAATCTCACTGACAACCATGTACAAAGAGGAGGTAAAACATGGCCTAGAAAGACACATGCTTTCAGCCCCACCCTATAAAGAGACCCCGTTCCCATGGCAGCCACTTGCCCACCTGTGAAGCCAGGCTGGCAGACGCAGTCATAGCGGTTGATGCCATCTCTGCAGACTCCAAAGGTGCATGGGTTGCTGAGACAATCATCGATATTCACCTCACAGTTCACACCTGGGGACGGGAACATGACAGGGGTGGCCACTACTGTGCCCTGCCAGGGGTACTGGCCCCAAGGGGATGCCTCTTCAGATGCACTGTTCCTGCTCAAGCCCAGCCCCGGGCCTCACCTGTGGTGCCAGGAGGGCAGTGGCAGAGGTATTTGTCCACCAGGTCGAGGCATTTGCCCCCGTGGCGGCAGGGCTGGCTGCGACACTCGTCCACCTGGCTCTCACAGCGTGTGCCAGTGTAGCCTGGGGCACAGGCGCACGAGAAGCTGGCGATGCCATCCACGCAGCGCCCGTGGTGACATGGGTCTGGCGAGCAGTCATCCACATTGCGCTCACAGAGCACACCCTCGAAGCCTGCAGGGAGGGATCCAGCGGGTCAGGTTCTCCCGCATGCCCAGGTCCTGCTTCACAGCTCTGGCCTAGCCCATTCCTGGCTCAGGTCTACCTCAGGCCCGGCCTACAGAGCCCAGAGCAGCCAGGCTCAGTTCATGCCCTTCCCTAAGCAGCCTCCACTCCACCCACCTGCAAGCTCCAGGAACTGCCCCTGGCCCGACCCTTCCAGATAATCCCCACCCCAGAATGGCCTGCCTCCAATCCTCACACTGTCAGTCCAGTTCTGCCTCACTCTCACCTGAAAATGAGGATGAGTGGGAGGTACCTGGGAACAAGGGGGTTGGATCCTTCTCAGGTCACAAGCGCCCAGTCTCCCAGCAGACTCTGGCCTCCCCACTAATCTCAGTCCGTAACTGGCTCCGCTCCCTGGTTGTAATAGGGGGTGTCCTGACTTGCCACAACCCTATCCCCAAGATTTCACCAAAACTGCCATTAGTCCTTCCTCCCGCTAGCTCTGCCTCCAGTTTTCCGGACCAATCACCGACCGGCCCTCACCCTCAGCACAGTGGCACTCGTAGCCATCAGGCTGGTCCACGCACTTGGCACCGTTCCTGCAGGGCGTGCTCGCACACTCATCCACATCCAGCTGACACATGACTCCGCTGAAACCTAGGTGGGGAGCAGGAAGAACAGAGGCCCAGCAGCAGTCAGAGCCCTAACTTCTTGCCTAGCCTGCCTCATTTTGGGTCGGAAGCCCATTTACTTAGTTTTAAGTTAATCTCAATGTCTTTCATAATAGATAGCAATGGTTTCTATTATAGGGCCTCCCTAGTGTAGGGGCTAAGTCTCAGCACTATCACCGCTGCTGCCTGAGCTCCATCCCGGGCCAGGGAGCTGACCCACATGGCACAGCAGACCTCTCCTGTCTCGGCAGTGTATTTCAGTAGATCTGCTTGCTCTGCTCCTCACTGTCTCTGGTGAGTCCTCTCACCAGCCCCCACCTCTTGCCTACACCCCAGTTCTTCTATGCAATAAATAAATATATATTTTTTAAATAGTTTCTATTACAATAGTTATCTGCTAACATGGCCTTATACAGTTTCCTGTCCTAGAGTCTTTGCCCTGCAGGGACCCATCTTTTTTAGAATCCCTAGCCAGGGTCCTTACCTGAGGGGCAGGTGCAGCTGAAGCCGTTGACTCTGTCCTCGCAGACCCCGCCGTTGACACATGGGCTGCTTTGGCACTCATCCATGTCCACCTCACAGTAGGTGCCAGTAAAGCCTAGAGGTCAGACAGAGCATTGGGCGAAGGGGCAACCCTCCACCTGGAGGGAACAGTGGGGGTGTTGGGGGGAAATTCTCCTTCCCTCTTATACAGACAGTTCCCCTAAGCCTTTGACTTTGCTCCCACCCCAACTTTAGATTCCATTTTTGGCCTCAGGCTGAACTATGGCCTAGCATTTCACTTGCATCTAACCCTGCCCAATAGAAAGTAAAATTAACTGGGCCTCTGGGCCCTCCCTGGTGGAGTAAGTGGTTAAGCACCACACCATGAAGCATCCGCAGCCACTGCAGCACGAGTTCGATCCCAGCCAGGGCGGGGACCCAATGGCACAGCAGACCTCTCCTGCCTTGCCCACTGCTCCCCTCAGGAGTGTATTTCAGTCCATCTGCCTGTTCTGCTCCCCACTCTGTCTCTGGTGAATCCTCTCACCCCCCGTGCTCTGGCCTGTACCCCAGCTCTTGTATGCATACTTTTTTTTAAACTAAAATTAATCTAGGAATGTTTTCCTGTTTTGCGACAAGTTGATGTCAATCATCCAAGCAGGACTCCATACTGTTCATCCATTAGGATATACCTGTACTTAGTCCAGCACATTGCATGGATTCAATGTGGCATAAACTTTCAACCTAGCTGTGGCTCCAGTTGGTTCAAGGCTTACCTTCAGACAACCCCTTCCATCTCCAGTCTGCAGACTATGCCATGTCCCCAGCTCCTAGCCCCAAAGAGTTGTGCCCACCCCAGCATTAGTGTAAAATTGTTTGTAGTCTCCACCTGACCCCACCCTGATCTTACCCATACGGTTCCCAAACCCCCACAAGTCCTAAATCCCAGGCCTATTCCCAGGCCCAGCTGAGGGTGTCCAGACTCTATCTGATGATGGCCCCAGCCCAGCACAAGATTCCCCTCTGGTCCTACTTCCACCTCATCCAGGCTTATGTCTCTTAGAATCCCATTCCAAATTCAGCACCACCCCACTTCCATTCTCCACCCCACCTGCAGGCTTCTCTAGCCCCACCCCTAGCCTCAGGCCCCTCCTGAGCCTTGCTCACCCACTACACACCTGCCATGCAGATACAGGTGAACTGGCCTATGCGGTCCAGACATGTGGCCTGGTTTCGGCAGGGCCCAGACAGGCACTCATTGACATCTGTCTCGCATCTCGGGCCAGTGTAGCCACGGCCACACTGGCACAGGAACGAGCCCTGTGTGTTCACACACTGGCCCAGGTGTTCACATGGGTTGGCACCTGTGAAAGGAGGCACAGTGGGATAGGTGTAGGCAGTTGAGGACCTGCCTCTCACCTCTTTCCCGACACTAAGACAACACCCCCCTTACCAATGGAGCACTCATCCACATCCTGGTCACATGCCCCACCAGTAAAGCCAGGTGGACAGGTACAGATGGCCCGGCCATTAACAGGGTTCGTGTCACAGATAGCATCCTCATGACAGGGGTTGCTGACACAGGCATCATCCAGGTGACACAGCAGTCCTGGGAAGCAACAGTCAGAGGTCAAGGGCATACCTTCTAATTCTGCCCAGTGGTCCCACACACCTGCATACTGTTTTATATTTTGTTTTTACTAACCTGCACTGTATTTGGTAGCGATTTCTACCCAAGCATTTATTATTAAAAAGATATTATCACGGGACATCCCTGGTGGGCTAGGGGTTAAGTCTCAGCACTATCACCGCAACAGTCCCTCCCGCAGCACAGCAGCCTGAGTTCGATCCCCGGCCAGGGAGGGACCCACGTGGTGCAGCAGACCTCTCCTGCCTCACCTGCTGCTCCCCTCAGCAGTGTGTTTCAGTCAGTCTGCCTGTCCTGCTCCCCACTCTGTCTCTAGTGAATCCTCTCGCCCCCTGCACCTCTGGCCTGTACCCCAGTTCTTCTACGCAAAAATAAATAAAATAGGGCCTCCCTGGTGGCGCAGTGGGTTAAGCAACGCACTATGAAGCAAAACCGCAGCCACTGCAGCACGAGTTCAATCCCTGCTGCCGGCCAGAGAGGGG
>JAGFMF010011659.1:11995519-12013890 GCA_019455555.1 Galemys pyrenaicus | reverse complement strand
CCTCTCTGGCCGGCAGCAGGGATCGAACTCGTGCTGCAGTGGCTGCGGTTTGCTTCATAGTGTGTTGCTTAACCCACTGCGCCACCAGGGAGGCCCGGATACTGGTTTCCTAAGATGGGGCACAGTCAATAAGTAAGGAGGGATGGTGGGGAGCAACATAATGTCCTCCCCACACCTATCTCCCAGGAGAAACTCAAGACTCCTAGCCTGACTTTCAGGACTTTCAGACCCTGACTGGATCTGACTCCTCTCCAGCCTCTCCCACTCCCTCACCCTCACACTGAGTCCAACTACAGTCACCCAGCAGGCTTTGCACCTTCACAGTCTTTGCCTGAGATATCCATCTGATCAGAAGGACCCTTTCACCTCCTAAGTGACAGGAACGCATAGCAAATGTGTTCTCTTCCAAAATGCATTGACTTCCAATTACATGGAAGGCTCTGCCACTCTTTTCCCCAAGCCGGCTCTTCTTTCTAGTGTGCCTTCCCTGCACCTCATTCTGGAACCTGGTAAACTCCTGTTAATTTTTTTAAAAAGATTTATTTATTTATGCATACAAGAACTGGGGTACAGGCCAGAGGCGTGGAGGATGAGAGATTCACCAGAGACAGAGTGGGGAACAGAACAGGCAGATCGACAAGTGAGACAGGTGAGGTCTGCTGCGCCATTTGGGTCCCCTCCCAGGCCGGGGATCAAACAGGTGCTGCAGTGGCTGCAGATGCTTCATAGAGCAATTCTTAACCCTTTGTGCCACCAGGGAGGCCCTCCTGTTCATTCTTTAAGGTTCCAACTCAAGACACCCAGGCAGAGTCCCTCTGCCCCCAACTCTTGGGGTTTTCTCAGCAGCCTCCTGTCCTCAGTTCAGCCCTATTCACAAGGGATTGGGGATCTCTGAGTCCTGCTCTGCACCCTAGACTGGAGGATCCCAGGGGGCCAGGCTACATCCAACATGGGGTGAACACAGAAGGCATAGCATAGGTGGGTTTGGGAACTTGAGCTAGGATGCCCAATCAAGAAGCAACATCACAGGGGGTCTTCAGTACCAGTATGAAAGTCTGTGGGTCTGGAAGCAAAGAGGGACTTTAGGAGGGGTGGCTAGCTCCCTCCCTGACCTACCTGAGAAAGAGTGTTCTACTGGAATGGATGTTTTAGGAGGTGCTGAGCTCCGCATCACAAAGAGCAACCAAGGAACCGGAATACATTTTGCTAGGCAGGAAGCCCAGAGTGTGTGACTGCTAATCTGGCAGCCTTTGGTCTGCCAGTTGGAGACAGAGGGAGCAGTAGTGGTGGAAACACAGGCTGAGGACAGCATGAATGAAGAGTGGAAACAAAAGGAAGACATTCGCAGAGCCCTACAGCGCCCCTTTCTTAACCTCCCCTAACCCTAAACACTGCTCAGCAAGCAGAAGTTGGGTCCTCCTCCAAGTCCCTGATGCTGCCCTCCAGTCACAGTGGCAGGACCAGATCCCTTGGGGACAGGACAGTCGGAGTGACCATTCCCACGGCCTTGCAGCAGGCAGCCACACAGTTCCCGACATGGGGGGGGGGTTGTAGGGATAGACTTGAGCCCTCTTCCTTGCCCTTGCTGGTCGCACTGGCCAGGGACCGCATTTCTCCTCAATGACTTCAGTCCCTGGGGACACAGGACCTGGGGCCAGGCCAAGACACAGCTGCCCAGCCCAGGCCGGCTACTAGAAACCTGAGAATGTGCCCTTGGCTTTTTCTCCTGGGACCACATGGAAGCTGAGGTCAGGTCTCCAAACTAAAGCAGGGGCACCCAACAAGAACCAGCGAGGGTGGAGCCTGCTGGATGCAGGACCTGGGCAACAGTGAAAACATCCCAGGGCCCATGGGCCATGGCCTTCTTGATGCTCAAACCCTCCATGGCGCCCCACTTCCCCAACTAACATCCTTATCATTTGACCAGCTTCCCCTCAACATCCCAATCCTCCTCGTCTTTACAGGGACTGTGCCCATGGCAGGGAGCACAGCATCAAAGTCTTTCACCTAGAAGCTCACTCTGACCCTCCAACTCTTTTTACCTTCATTCAGTCATTCAACAAACATTTCAGTAAGTCCTCACTTAATGTCATCAATACATTCTTGGAAACTGATTTTAAGGGAAACAACATAAGATAAAAAGCAGATCTCTGTATAGCATTTCATTTGGGTCGTTTTCTTTTACCAATGTTATTCTCTCCTAACATTATTAGAAAATTGATAAACAAAACAAAAATAGGGGCCTCCCTGGTGGCACAGTGGGTTGAGCAGCGCACTATGAAGCATCCACAGCCACTGCAGCATGAATTCAATCCCAAGGCAGGCAGCTGACCCACATGGTGCAGCAGACCTCTCCTTCCTCTCCCGCTACTCCACTTAGCAGTGTATTTCAGTTCTGTTCATCTCTGGTGAATCCGCTCACCTCTGGCGCCTCTGACCTGTACCCAGCTTGTATGCATAAATAAATAAATCTTTTTTTAAATTTTATAAAAACAAATAAATAAAACAAAAATATTCAAAGTCCTGCTCTACTGAGTACCTACATTGGCTCCAGGACCAATTATAGGTAGAGATGACCAAGACAAAGTTGTTTCCTGTCCTGATAGGGGAAACAGACTGGAAACAAGAAGGTAAACAAAGAACCATTGATAGGGTAGCGCAAAGCGAGGTCAGGACTGGCCTTGAAGATGGCTTATTAGAATTGACACCTGAAAGAGAGGGAGCCAGAAAAGCAAAGGGACAGGGTGCTTCAGGCAGAGGGAATAGCAAATGAGATGGTCCAGAGGAAGAAGGGGTGGATGAGAAGAGTCCAAGCTGCTGAGTGCAGGATGAGCCAGGGGTGGAAGGTTAGGGAAGCTGATGGGGTCAAGTCCCCAGGGGCCTAAGGGTCTGGGATTCTATTGCAAGCACAGTAGAAGCCACTAGAGGGTTTCAACAAGGGGAGACTGGCCCAACCAAGGATGTAAACGCACATTTTGAAAGCTCTGACGACACTTCTCCCAGGAAGCAGCTTCATACCAACTCTTCGGGTTCCCATGGCCTTTTCCAGTTCCACTCCACCCCTTCCATGTGATCCTTCCTAGCTCCACCATCAGATTCTGAGTTCTGTGGGCAACTGTCTTGCTCTCTACTAAACCCCCAGTGTCTAGCATAGAGTCCAGTACTCAGTAGGTGAATTGTCCATTGAGTGAATGAATACTCCCAGCTATTTAAGGACAGAGCAGGACCCAGACTTGAAGGCACTTGGTGCTAGCACTTGAGACGTGCCTGTCTGGACACAGATGTGTCTAGCCCTCATTATATCACAGCTAAATCAGAGGAAGGGATGGGGCTGGTGGGGCTTCCTGGAGGAGGCTCAAATGTGAGAGCTGAATGTGGAAGGAGAGTGGAGAGAAGAGAACTCAGTTCAATGGAAAACCTACTGGTTCTCTAGCTCTCATCTGGGTAAGTCAGACTGTCTTTCCTTTCTTGGGGTGGTGGTTTCCCTGTCCCAGAACCCTTCATTGGGTGGGTTATCCAGTGGATGTCTTGGACTCATGACCTTGAGATCCAGGCTACTCAAACTTTCCTGCCCATGGCCTCACCCGAGACCCCATCTTCTGCTCAACACTATACCATGATGTTCTGATAACTCCAAGCTGCCTGTTCTTGCTTCTCTGGCTCCTGAAGCTTGTCCTTCTTCCTGTGGTGTAATGCTTGTCATGACCCTCCTGCTTCAGAAAAGGGGAGTGCCACTTCTCCTGCTTGGAAAAGAAGACCATCTCCCTGGATCTTTTCATGACCTCCCCCCTTGGCCACAGGTTGAGGTCTATTTCAAGGTAAAGCAGAATAGGGAACAATTCTCATCTCACATTCCCCCTGCCTCTGTTTCTCTCCTCTTCATCTCCCCACTCCCAAACACACACTTGCCTCCATTTCCCCTTCTCTGTTAGTCTCTTACCTCTGTAGATTGCATCCCTGTCTTTTTAGCTCCCAGGTGGGTGTGACCAGCAGAGGTTCAGGTATAAGATGAAGCTGGGGAGAATGTGATATTAATCCTCCTGCACCCCTCCCTATAGGGTCAACTCAACTCGCTTTGTCCCTTGACCAAGTCCCTGTCCACAAAAATTCTCTCTCCTGGGTTCTGCCAACCTCCTTTCTCCCCCTTGCCTGGTCAGGGAGACCTAGAGGTGGTAATGACTCTCTATGGGTGCTCATCCTGGAGTACTGCATTAACCCCAGTCAGTTTCCCCAAAACCTGCCCACAGTTCATAATCCTGGTAGCAAGCCTGTCTCAAAGTGCCCCATTCAAGTGTGTTAGTTGTTTCCTCCAGGCTCTCAGCTGGAGTTCCCACTCTCACCTCTTCTTTCCTGTTTAACTGAATTCAGAGTATCCAAATCTTGCTCCTGCATTTCCATGTTCAATGTAAGGGTTTAGTCCTCTCAATCTCAGTAGCCACTGACACCACTGGATATGTCCCTCCTTGACACCCCTATACCTTTCCATTGCTGGGGTGCCTACTGCTGTGCCTCCCTTAAATGTTGGGAGGCTCAATCCCTTAAGTTGTTCTCCACTCTATCCTGAGATTTCTTCCCCTCTCTCAGCTTCAAAACCCCTCTGCCCACAACACACTGACTCTTGCTGGGCCACCCTCTGTCTTCAAAGATGGTTCTTTGTCATTCTATGATTCTAGGTTCATGCCCTAGGGGTCTAGATTATCAAAGTGAACGCACCTCACACTGTTTGTGCTCTTCCCTACATATCTGCTGAGGAGAAGTGCATGGAATTTGGTCTCATTTCCTATTGTCTAGGCCATATCCACCCTTCCAGGTTTTCTCAACCTTGACCTTCCCCTCAGGTCCTGCTGCCTCACCAACCATGAAATAATATTCCAGACACACAAATCTGTCCAAGACCCTCATCTATTGGTCCTCATCATTCCAGGGATTAAGCTTCTGGCATAGTGTTTGAAGTCCTTTGCAATCCTGTCTTCTCACCCCAAGGGTACCTCCCTGCTCAAAGAAATACCAAGCTATCTGTGCACAAGAGGCTTCTGTGGATTGGAGCACAGCTTTACAGGGTTTTATTTAGTTCCAAGACTGCCTCCTCCAGGCAGCTTTCCCTCTGCACTCCTGGTAAGTGCCCCTCCCCAGCTCATTCCACTCAGGCTTAGCCAAACAGGACTGGGAGTGTCTGTGCCCTGCTCTGCTTCTCCTCTGGAGGTTTAGAGTTGGTGGCAGCTCTAAGCTGAATGAATGAATGATGGAGGGTAGGAGTGAATGATGAAAGAGGCAGGGATACAGAGTAAGGAGATGGGGAAGGCCGACTCTGAGCCTTTCCATAGCAGGAGCCGCCCCCTCCAATCCATCAGAGGTCCGCCTCCCGCCCAAAGTGAGGCGCGTAAGAAGTCCCTCCGCCAAAAGAAAGGATTGGCGCAGGCTGAAAGGCGGGCTTCGACCGAATCACGAGTCACTATTGGTTTACTCGTCAGAGCTCTGTCCAATCAACACAATCGCTTCCTCTCTCCCTCCCCTCGGGTCCTCTGTTTCTTTAGCGGGCAGCCGCGGAGGCGGAAGACGGCGCCTTCTTGTTACCCTGGAAACCGTCAGCGGACCCCGTCGCCCTGGCAACTGTCGGAGGCCTCCAGTCAGCCTTCGTCTGGGTCCCTCCGGTCACCCCGACAACCGCTACCGTTCGGATCAACTGTCAGCCCTTCCCCCGTCGCCCTGGCAACCGTAGCGAGACCCACCACCCCCTGGATACACCGTCCTCAGGCTGCTGCCCTCCTCAGCCGAGAACTCCTTCCCTCCTCACGCGCGTGTCCTCAAGGGGGCACTGCTCCCACCTTGGCACGGGCGCCTGAGGATAAGTGGAACCCTGGGGGTCTCAGCTCTAGACTAGCGACCTCCCCTGGCTGCTTCCCTGCGCGCATTCTTGCGTGGGCCTGTCTGGCCGTCACAGGGACTTTTCAAAATGCAAACCATGTCCCTCTCCTACTGAAAACCCTCTCCTGGGTTCCCTTGGGAATCGCATCTCAACTTCCCAGCTTGTCTGGTTGTGACTTCTGCACATTCTGCGTGCCCTGCGCTAGCAGTGGCTCCTTGCCTCATTGTTACCCAGGCGCCCAGGCTTCTGGTTCCCTGGCCCCAATTCCCACCTTCCTATTTATTGTTTCCTACTCCCCCAAAATATGTGAGTCCTCAGTTGGGGTTGCACCTGTGGCCCCCTACACATATCTGTGTAGCCTCCAGAATAGATGCACTGTTTTTCTTCTTCACATTCCATCCTCAAGGCCTGAACTGAAACCTGGTACATATGATGAGGCACAAAGGGTATTGTGTTGGGGATAAGGGAGGGCAGAGGAGGGTGACCAGCAGGCAAGTCCATCCGGGAGACAGGAGAGATTTGAGATCTGAGATCTGCTGTGTCTTCAGATTCATTATGCTGTAGGTAATGACACTGTTCCCCCAAAGACTAAGCAAGGGCTAGGGAGATAGGACTTGATGCTGTGACCATCTGGGGACAAGCAGTCCATCCTCAATGTGTACCTTATTTGGAGGCTTGCGTCAAGGGACTCCAGTATTAGCAGAAACTGTGGCTAATCTGGAACAAAAGATTCCAAGAGCTGGAATCAGGCCCCACATGGCCATTCAGGGAGTTGGTCCCTTCCTACACCAAGTCCAGACTCTCACATGTCCTAACACAGCCAAGAGCTGTTTTCTCAGGGATCTGAAACAGATCCAGCACAAGATGGACCAGGAGAGCTCGACCTTCCAAGACGTGGATTCATGACCAAGAGGTGGATTGTGGGAACTTCCCAGGGCTAGCTGGAGAGAAGTCTGGACTATTCACAAGGATCTGTGTTTAAGTGGTTAGAAGTCACGCAGGAAGGCCCCTACCCTTAAGCAAGGAATATCCTCCAGTAGAACTCTATGCTGGTGCGGCAATTAAGCACTTTATTTTATTTTTTTTTTATGCTGGTGTGGCAATTAAGCACTTAAACAGGGCTTGTATGACAGAGGGACATGATTTTTATTGTATTTAATTTTAATAAGTTTACATTTAAATGGATGTAGTCATGTGTGGCATTATTATGTATTAGACAGAGCAGCATTTAGGTGAAGACCCAGACTGGAAGTGGAAACCAGAGACAGAAAGGTCAAAGTTATGATGTATAAACCATAAATGAGTGTTATAATTATGCGCAGCTATGGGTATGACTTTGGCAGGAAGACCAGGGTCTTGGAGAGGAGAGAGGTAGGACGTTTAGCATCTTGCTCCACAGAAGAAAGGCATTCCTAGTTCCCATGGCTCACACATGTACATTCAGGCCTGTGTGTAAGTATAGGGTTGGATATACCTGAGAGGAACTACAGCTGCACTTGAGTGCCATCTAGGAGTTCAGGACTGTGTGCAGTTCAGGAGGTCACCCATGTATGTATGTTGATGGATTCCCAGGTATATGCAGGCCAGCAAGCAAAGACCACTAGTCCAGCAGGTTCTGCAAAAAAGCCCACATGTACTGGTGCATTTCTTGGGGGTTGCTCTGTGGGATCCAGTGCCCTGCGCCTGGCAGGATATGGGTCTCAAGTCGACCTGGCACAAAACGGCTGCTGATGGCCTCCACCAGTCCCTTCTCTAAGTACTGGTCCTTCTCTCCCCATAGCAGCAGTGTGGGTGTGGCCAGCTCCTGGGGCTCCAAGGGGAAATTCCTATGACCAAGACAGACAGGCAAAAGGATGGCTACCCACACCCCCTCTCCCTGCCATTTTTTGGAGCTACTGCTCTAGGTTTGGTCTTACCTGAAAATGTTTCGGTAGTAGTTGAGAGGCCCAGTGAGCCCACCAGGCTGTGAGAAATCATAAAGGAAGGCCTCTAGTTCATTGGCAGTCAAGCACGGGATGCCCTTCTTGCGGTGGGTGAAGGTGTTCTTCAGGATCTGGGCACACAGCAGGACACTGGCCTCAGTGCCTAGACTACTCAGTCCCAACCTGCTGCCTTCCACCCCTGGACATTTACCCTACTGCACCTGGAAGTCAGACATGGACAGCAATTTCTCAGGAAGCCAAGGAAGCTGGAACAGGAACATGTAGTTGGAACGGAACAATTGGCTTATGTGGTGCATAGAGTAGTCTGGGGTGAAGAGAAGGCAGATGTGAAGCTTGGATCTGGGGTGGTCCCATGCCCCTGTACCCCTACACATTTCCAGATCTGTGAGGACACTGTCCACCCCTCCTGGCCTAGACACCAGCTTCCTTCCCTATCAAATGGTCACTGTACCCACAAAATGGGGGTGCCTCTCTACATAGCTCTCAGGAGCCTCCAGAGGTACTCCCCTGCTCAGGCCTGTATACATTGCCCCTGCTTCATTCAGGAAACATTCATTGAGCTCCTACTATATGCAAGGCCCTGTTTTAGGACCTGGAGAAAGAGCAGTGAATGAAATAGACAAAACTCCCTTGTCCTCAGGGAGCTGACAGATCAGAGACAGAAAAAGATAAGTCTGTGTGTGTGTCTGTGTGTTTGTGTGTGACAGGGAGAGAGAGAGAGAGAGAGAGAGAGAGAGAGAGAGAGAGAGAGGTTAATGACTATAAAGCTGGAAATTAAACAGGAGATGTGATGGACTTCAGAAAGCCAGAGATACAATCTTATGCAAATGAAGTTACCTAGTTATCCATGTCTTCTCTGTCAGAAGAAAGTCATTTAGCTTCTTTGCCCCTGTTTACCCAACTAGATCATGAGAATAACACTATTTCAGAGCAATTATTACCAATTTGAATGCTCAAAAACTGTGAGTCTTTCTTAAGTGTACTGCCACTGATTGTAGATTGGGAGCACCACCAGGGGAAGTGACCTAGTTCATCCCAGTCCCCAGAGTGTTCACTGGTGGATGGAGAAGCCCAGACACAGACACACACCCTTCAACAGATACATGCCCATGTCCTGGACTACCCAACACACCTTGGTATACTGACATGGGGGGACCACTAACCACAACCATCCGCTCCACTAGGGATGGGTAGTAGATGGAGAAATTCCAGGCCAGGGCTGCTCCCCAGTCATGGGCCACAAGGATGCTCTTGGAGTAACCTAGGGAGTCAGAGGAACTAGTGTAAATCAAGTGCCAGGTAGGGGAGAAGCAGGAGTGGGAGAGACCAGAGCTGGGATGGGGACCTGTCCTCACCCAGGCCCAGAATGACATCTTGGATGTCCGCCATCAGCAGGTCAACAGTGTAGCAATCCACATTCTGAGGTGCATCAGAGGAACCATAGCCCCGAAGGTCCACAGCCACCACATGGAAGCGGCTCTGGAACTCCCTGAGCTGGTAGCGCCAGGAGAACCTGTCAGGCGGGCCAGGGAGGGAGGTTGAATCAGGGTCCCAGGTTCTACCTCAGCCTTACATCCAGTAGAGGCCTTTGGTAACCCCACCTTCCTGCCTTGAGGTCTTCTCAGAGGGAGGATGGGAAATTCAAGGTCAAGGGCTAGGCTAGCTGAGCTAGGGATCATCCAAGGCAGCCTCAAGGTTAATACCATTTTGTGTGGTAACTTCAGGGTCTCTCATCCCCTGCACATCTTGGGGTGGACCCCTGTCCCCACACCCCCCACCTGGGCCCTATCCAAGTTCATGTGCTGGTGGCCCTTGGGTTTAAGACATACCAGGTCTCAGGGAAGCCATGCAGAAACAGCATGAGGGGCCTGTTGCCACATCCAGCAGAGACATAGTGAAGCCGCAGGCCTGAGCTCTGCAGGGTTAAGGGGTGGTGGGTATAGATAGGTACAGACTAAGACCTGGGGAACCCCCTCCTCCCTAAACTTCAATGTCCATACCATTTGCGCCCCGGCCCCCCAACTTAGATTCAAGCATTCACCCTCCTCAACCCACCGCACACAGTCTGCCTCTCAGGATCCACGATCCCTGAGGCCCTGATGACATCCCCACGCACTTACCCTGAGGGTCAGGAAGCCATGCTCGCCCAGCGTGGGGTCGCTCAAGCACGCTGGAGGTGTGCGCCTGGGTCGCCCACAGCAGCCGCGGCGGGGCCGGCACAGCACGTGCGCGAGCGCTATGCATCCATAGACTGCGGCCGCCACCAGCGCGGCGGAGAACACCAGGCTCCACATGAAGGCGCGCAGTAACTTCAAGGAGAGGCGGGACGGCGCCAGGAGCGCTGTCACTACCAACTCGGGCATGTTCCCACGACTCGGGACCGCCGTGGCGCTGTTGTCGGGAATGTGGTCAGTGCTGCGACCTGGGGGTGTCCGCAGCAGTGGTGAGACAGGATCCGGGTGGGGGATCCCACCACCTTTGGTCTGGGTGCCCTCCGTGCCGTCGGGACCTCCGGAAGTCGCGGAGAGACGAGGCAGGAGGCTCGGACGAAACCGCCACCGTGCGAGACACACCTAAGGGCCAGGTAAAGTACTGGGCGCGACGGCCGGAAAGGCTGACGGGGTGGAGCTTGCTGAGTTTAAGCTTCGGGGGCTGGGGAGGGGCCTCGGGGAGCAAGGCTGCTTGGGGATAGAACTGTAGGCGGGGCCTAGAGAGGCTTGGGTGGGACTTCGGGGGCAGTGGTGTAGAAGATCTCCCACGGCAGGTGGATTGCATGGGGGTGGTCTAAAGTCAAGGGGAGATTGGGGCAGGGATACAAAAAACGAAAAGTCGAGACAGGACCTTGGAGTGAAGTGGGTGGAGCCTGGAGGAAAGGGCGGGCAATGCAGGGGAGGTACGGTTTACCGGCGGGAAAAGTGAACCCAACTTGACTACCCAGCGTCGCAAGGGCGGAAAACTTGGTTCAGCAGGGTGGAGAGGCGGGGAGAGGGCGGAACCTAGTGGAGGCGGGTCTTATATCGGATTGGACCAATCAGCTGGAGTTTAACCTGGATCCCGGCCAAAGTGACCCCCGCGGGGCAGAAACCTAATGTGGCGGGTGGGGCGGACCCGGAAGCGGAAGGAGAGGGGCAGTCAGTACCGTGGCGGAGATTAGAAGGGGCGGGCAGTTGACGCAGCCCCAGGAGTCGTGGACCCCTGCTGTCATCTCCCCGAGCGCTCCCAGTCCCGGAGCGCACGACATTCCCCTTAGCCTGGCTTCGAGAGACCTGGCGGCGTCTTCACCAAACCCTCTTCATGGCGATGTGTTCAGCCGCCTCGACCCCGCGAGGACCTCCAGCTGGTCCAGAAGTACTCGCCCCGTTCCTGCACGGATGTGATTGGACGGCGGTGGGTTTTTAAGTGCCCGGGACAGGTCCCACCGCGGAGCCAATCGGCAGGTACAAGACCGGGCTCGGCCAATGAAGGCGGGGACACTCACTCGTAGGGGGAAGGCCTGGCCAGGAGCCGGAGGACCAGGTAGGTTGATTTACTGGAGCTATGGCGCAGGTTCTATTTTAGTCAACAATGCATCTCAGTTGAGTGATGTCTGATTATTATATTGTACAAACCTTTATTTTTGGATTTACTGTCCCCCTCCCCCTTTTTTGTATTACTCATATCATAGCTCTGGTTTTACACTTACATTAATTTTGCCATCTCTCCTGGGACCTCTCATGTGGCAGTATGGCTGGTGGGTGTCTGGACCTCCTCTCTTCCTCTGCTACGCAATCCCACCCTGAGCAAACTCCCGCTCCCCAAACAAAAGGACAGTAGTCACATGATGGTAATTTTATATTCAATACAAATGTTTATTTTTGCAATGAGAACTGCACAAAAAAAAAAAAACCTTTAGTATATAAGTGAAAAGTCTACGAATTCCCTTCTACAAATGTCTAAAGTGTTTAATACAAGTTTTAGATTCACTGACATTAATTATTGGCCAAGCGATCCGTGCATACAGTACAGTGGGGACTTGCACACACCTCTTACTCTTTGTATAGGACTAAGATTTCTAGTACTGTGGGAGGGGTTGAGAAATGGCCCAAGAAATTAGTCAATCCAACTTCTAATTACAACCCAGTTAAGAGAAACATCCATTAGGGAGGTGTGGAGAAGGCCATGGCAGAGTTAAATCTTTAGACGGAAGCTGCAGACAATACCATTTCTCCAGATAAACAGTCCCGGGGGTTTCTGAATAGAACACGGAACAAAAATGAAGGAGTGGAAGGAGTAGATGAAGAAATCCCAAAAAACCAAAATGTAAGTCACACTTGAACCAACACAATGGTGTATGAGTAAGTGCCTGTTGGGGGACAGGAGTAGAACCACTGAGATGGAGGGGAAGAGGGGCAAGTCTCTGGTTGGATGCCTGAACTATACCCTCACTGAGGTTTGGCAGATCCCAAACATAACACAGAGCCTTTCTGGTTGAAACGGGGTGGGAGGGTATGGTTAATTAATAGTAGAAATGTTTCTGAAAGTTAGTGTCTCTGCACTTATAAATGATGCACTTTCATCTTACATCCTAGGGACCACTTGTAGGTACCACCTACCACCCTGGCCTTGTGACATACTGGTGGGAACAAGGCAGGGCCAGCATGATGGTTGTCTGGTGGGCTCTCCAGGGCAGGAATGTGTTTGCATGCATTGGGGGGAAAGGGGAGGGTTCTGATTTGGAGGATGTACACTTATCTAAGAATATCTGGTTAACCCTGAGCTTAAATAAAAGGAGGCAGAGAGGTGAGAGAAATGGCCCAAGTCCTCTGTTGAGTGGGGACTGGGATGAAGGGTGGAGGGGAAGAATACTGTCTGGAGTTTGGCCAGGTTCTGCTGAAGCAGGTCACCCACCTAGGTCAGGGTCCACAGGAAAAACAGGTACCTGGGCTTCTCTTCTGGTCACAGCTTCAGCTTGGGATGGCAGCCCTTGCCCAACGACGGCAGGACTAGGCCATTGGAAAGGGTTGGGTTGCCCCTGGTGGTGGCTCTCAAACAAAGGTGGCCTGGGGTTAGAGGGCCCCCGGACCTAACCTAGGCAACAGGTGGTTCACAAAGAAATGTCAGGGAGACGCCAGCATTAAAAAAGAGAGATGTGTTTATTCCATGATCAGTACAGACCAAATGCATATTCACCGCATGAAAGTCAAACCAGTCAGTGACTCCAGAGTTTGGCCAACACTGAGGCACCAGCGTCGTGGTGTAGAGAGGGCTCTCATGGCACGCGGACCCTCACCCAGAGCTCCAATTGTAAATCTTTTTAAAAAGTGGAAGAACGGGCAGCCGGCTGGTGGGGCCAGGTGGGGTACCTTGCCTTGCTCTGTGGCCCCGACACCCACTTCATCCCCTGGCCCTTCCCTGTCCGGTAAGAGAACAGATTTGACGTTAAAAAAACAGAGTCAACAAATGGGGGCAGGTGGGAAAAGAGAAAGAAAATGCAGCCTTCTGGTTTTATAATTAAAAATAGACTAATAAAGTTTGAAACTGAGTAAAATATAGGCAGTTTTTTTGTGTTTTGTGGGTTTTTTTTGTGGGTTTTTTGAGTTTTCTTTTTACACCAGTTTGGTGGAGTCACCAACAAACGTCAAGCAAAGATATGCCAACTATGTTCACTACACAGTACAGCCACGGTCACACACTACCCACAGCGCGGTGGCAGCCGCTGCTCAATGAGACGGTCACACCATTTCAGAGAAGCGGTGCATTGTGTCTGGAGAAGAGAGAATTAAAAATAAAATAGAATTCAACAAAAAATATATATAGAAAAACAAAACAAAACAAAACAAACCCAGAAACACAGGTGGGAAGGAACTGACTTTGGTTGGTGGCCTCACTCGCCGGGCGAGGCTGGCCCACACACGCACGTGTTGACAGTTACCTCGCTCCAAATTGCCATGGACACACACACCGCCACGGCACTATTCCCTTTTGCACAAGCGAACACTTACAGAGAGCGGCTCTCAATTAAAGGCTTGTGGGGGAGGGGAGGGGTGGGGTATGTTCAAGGCAAAGTCAGTGCCAGCAAGGGGGTGGGCCAGCGTCCTCGCCTGTTCCAGCTCACAGGTCTGCTCTGGTCTCCTGGATGCAGGCAGCAGTGGCTGGGTGGGGGTGGGGGTGGGGGGACAACTCCCAGCAGGCAGGACGTCATGGACGTCACTTTCTTGGGGACAGAAAACCAGTCACGGTGGTGGCAGCAATGATGTCCTGTGTATACTGTGTAGACATTTGGCGGAGAGAAGGGCCTCTGCCCTGCACTCAGGGACGCTGGGGCTTGGGTCTGGCCGGCACTTGCTCATGGTGAGGCGTGCTCTGAGCTGATGTCCTGTGAGGGATGGTGGGACATCCAGCTGGCTGTAAGGCAGACAGGCTCTGCGATCCTCAGTTGCCCATCAGGCCTGCCCCAGGCGTAGCATGCAGGAGGGCCAGGCCCGGAGACACCCCCCTTGCTGCTGCTACTGCCTCCACTGCTGCCCCTAACACTATGGTGAGTCAACGTTTTGCCAGAAAATCAAAGTCAGAAGTCACCTAGGTGCTCTCAGAAAAGATTTTCTTCAAATATTGACAATAGGTCACTCTGGAAATTCATGTCAATGGTAGCTGCCATCTGGAGGGGAGAGGAGGGAAGAAAGGGAGTGAGATGTGGCACCCTTCTCTGCTCTTGCTTTGGCTCCCAGACACCCTCCCAAGACCTGCAGCATGAGCTGCTCCTTCAGGATCCATTTCCTGGAGTCTCACAGCACCAGGGCCTGAACCTCTGTGGGCCTAAGGCCAACAATGGACAGACGTACAGGAGTCCCACTTCTTAGGGGACGATGCCAAACTCTGGATTCAGGAAACCTTTCCCAGCCCTTCCAGAGGTTGAACCCCCTCACCCAGTGGCCCCTTCACTCACTGCTTCCCGGCGCCTTCGCTCCTGCTCCCGCTTTCGGGCCAGCTCCCTCTGCTGGTCCAGCATGGACTGGGGTTGGGAACTCTGGGCCTGGGGAGCAGCAGCAGCAGCTACAGCAGCTGCTTGTTGTTGCTGCTGCTGCTGCTGCTGCTGCTCTTGCCGCTGCTGCTGCTGCTGCTGCTCCTGGCGCCGACGTGCCTCCTCATGGGCTCTCCGGGCCTGCTCCAGTGCATCCTCATCCTCTCGGCTCCTGCACAAAGTAGGCCTCCCGGTCAGCCTTGGTTCTTCAAGCCCTAACATCCCTGTATCCCACCTAGAGCCCACACCCACCTCATTCGCTCCTGCCGCAGCCGCTCCTTCTCCTTTTCTGCATGCTCGGCCTGAGCCTTCAGGGCCTTTTCCCGTTCCTCCTTCTCCCTTGCAGCTCGGCGGAATTGCTCAAAGCTGTCACTTGATGACTTGGCTGTGGAGGATGGGGTGGTGGGATGCTTCTGCACCAGGCTAGCCCAGGAGCCCATGTTCTTGATTTTTAGGTCCTGCAATGCAGAGAGACCATGGGGACCATGAGGGGTCCAAGCCTTAGGACACGGTTCGGGGCCTGTCAAGGTACAGCCTGGGCCCACAGTCCCTACCTTTTTGGGTGCAACTGGTGTCTTTGGCTCCTGTTTCTGCTTGTCCTTGTCAGGAGCCCCTGGTGGGGGTGCATTTGGCTCAGGGGGTCGAATCACAGGCCTCCCGACATCCACGGGCTTCATCTCTGGCCCTGGAACACAAATAGCCAATCTTTGGGCTTAGGTTCACTGCACCCCAAGGAGCATGGCTGACTGGCCCACAGAATAATTCCATTCAGCACAGGCCTGGGGGGCAGAGAGAGCACTCACGCTGGGGTAGGTGGACGGGGGCCTTGATGTTTTCTGGGTGCTTGGGGGGTTCTGGCCGCAGCGAGGGGCTGAAGGGCTCGCTGCGAATGATGGGCGAGTGGATCTTCTCCTCCTTCACCACCACCAGGGGCTGGGGCTGGACCACAGAGGCTGCGCGCAGCTCCTGGGATGGTACAGGCATGGCAGCTGATGAGCTGGACAGGCATCCCTGGCCCTGGTCTGTGCCTGGCCCTGGGAGCCGTGGCACAGCCCTGCCCTTTACCTGCTTCTTAGGTTGAACGGTTTGCTGGGGTGGCGACTGGTGGGTCAGGCTCTGGAACTGTGGCATCTGGGGGGAATGTATCATAAGCGGGGAGGGGGCTTCACGGAGATGACCTAGGAGAAGAGATAAGGAGCATGTCAGGGCCTCCCTGGTGGCTCAGGGGGTTGAGCGCCACATTGTGGGGCTTCCATAAGCACCTGCATTGGGAGTTCAATACCCAGCCAGGGAGGGGACCCACATGGCGCAGCAGACCTCTCCTGCTTCGCCCGCTCCTCCCCTCAGCACTGTGTTTCAGTCAATCTGCCTGTTCTGCTCCCCACTCTGTCTCTGGTGAATCCTCTCACCTCCCTGTACTTCTGGCCTATACTCTAGCTCTTGTATGCATAAATAAATAAATTAAAAAAAAAAAAAAAGAGCATGTTAGCAGGACTGTCTGGAGGTGCAGGGCTCAACACAAGGTGGAAGTCTGGAACTGTCCTGTACCATGGCAGAGCTGCAGAATCAATTGTGGGCTCATGGTTTTTGCAGGAGGTGGGCCAGCCCATCTACCTTCATCTACCTTAGCAAAGGCTAAGGTACTCAGTCACAGGGTTCCAACACCTGCAGCGAAACAGGACTCCAAAGAGCCCTAAAGCCCAATACTGGGCTTTACTGCTGAGGAAGCACCCCTGTGTCAGTGGGACAGCATCTCAAGTCCAAGCAGTTGGACAAGTCACTGAGTCTAGCCCAATTCTTCTATTTATCCCAGCATAGGACACCACCTTGCTTCAATCCACGATATGATCTCGGCCAGGCCCAACAAAGGACAAGTGCCCTCTCTGTAGCACTCTGCTCCTGGTCCTTCCTCATACTTCACTCAACCTCACCAGAGCTCTGCCACTGACATCCTCCAGGTCCGCCCCTGCTGCTATCACTCTACTTAAACACAGATGACCGCAGACCCTCTGTAGGTGCCCTAGTCAGATGTCCATTTTCAAGAGCCTGGAGTGGATCACACACTCCTTCTACAGTCAGAACCACGCCTAACCCTAGAAGTAGACCAGCTTCTCTGAACAAGACACGGTACTGGATCCCAACCTGTCCCCACCCTAGCCTGAGCCCCATGTGTCTGGTCTCAACAGCCTTGGAGATGGATGGTTTCAGTTCCGGTCTCCTAACAATTCACAGGTACATTTCCTAGGGAATACGTGCTGAGAATGACATGGGATGGCAGGCTCTTAGGCCTCTAGTTTGTAGAATCCGGGAACCACCTCTATCATCCATCCGCACCTCACAGCAGTGGTGCCAGCATGCTGGCTGGGTGCCTGCCAAGACTCCTTAGGACTTAAAATAACTCTGTATTTGGCCCAATGTCCCCAAATGGGCTCCAACATACCTCATGCTGTGACCCATTTTAGGCCTTGGGGAAATGGACCCCAAGGACTTACAGCACAGGTGGCCAGAGGGAACTAACCCCACCCAAGTGTTAGTTCATCTGAAGGCCATCGCTGGCCCCCACAGGGAAGCCAGGCCTTGCTCAAGTGTGAGAACAGGCATAGCTGGCAGGCCCATCCCAAGTCTTTCCCAGTGAGGATGGCCAGCTGTTCCCACTCAGGGTGTGGCAAGAGCCACTTAGCACCTGGCAGCTTTCTGCTAGTTTAAGATCAGTCACAGCCTAAAGTAAACACTGTTGTTCAGAGTGTAGGCAACACTGCTGCATCCAAAAAGGCTTCATCGCCTACACTGCCAAGCCTAGGAAGCTCACTCAATCCTGACCCTAATACCATAAGACCTCAACTGGAACATCTCCCCTCATCTCCTTTTGGGGGTCAGTCAGGACATTTTGGTCACAAACACTCAGAAAATACATGCCTAGAAAAGGTGAGAGGGCAACTGATCAAGGTTGGCAGGAAAAGGGGAGGTTAGGCCAGGCTGGATATAGGAAAAAGATTCTAGGTGGGCCTCAAAGAGCTACATCTGAGCTCAGCCCATTTCTTCTTGGCTCCAACATGTGTTTCTCTCTCTCTCAAGGCTAAGAGCAGGTCCAAAGATCCCAACTTGTCTAGATCTGCCTCCCACCTCTGCCTAGACTTACTCCCCACCCTGATTAGTAAACCAGCACCTGCTCATTCTCTGGTCACTGTCAGGAAGCCTGTCCCAACTCCCAAAGGCAGACAAGGTACCTTCCCTGGGCTCCTAGATTCTGCAGAACAATACCACGCACCTTAAGAGCATTATTCTCGATCATCTCACCTTGCAAGATAGAAATCTGAGACAAAACATGAAGTACCAACACCACCTCCTCTCTTGGTTGACTTTGAGCCATATCAGCCTACATGCAAGCTAACCTGTGTATGGCCCAGGACAAGAGTTGGCTGGAATCAGCCTCCCCAGAGCCCAAGGGCCAGAGACCACTTACCAGTTGAGTAGGGGTCCGACTTGTGGTGCCGGGGTGAAGGGTGGTGCTGGATGACTTGCTGAGGCTTGGCAGGCTGTGGTGGGGGTGGCTGTTGGCTTG